>JAFBJT010107900.1:74914-93481 GCA_016785325.1 Chascanopsetta lugubris | reverse complement strand
CCTCTGTGCAGCATATACACACACACCCTTTGTACGGTGCCTTAACCATTCCATTAACATGACCCAATGGGGGTGTTGAGTTGATGTTATGTTGCTGAACCTCGGAGACTGGGAAACCTGACCTGAACCCGGTCATGTCTGCCCGCCTGCCTGTGCTCCAATCAGAGCCTGCGCAGACGCAGTGCCAGGTTTCTAGCAATGTTGAACATGCTGTCACCAGAGGACACGGACTCTCCCTCCACTGATCCACGACAAGCGCCATTTGATCACAGGGACGAAGAGCCAGGTCAAATTGTAAAACTGGAAATGAGGGCGTCAACCACGCCGGGTTATTCAGGGCCGATACTGATACAGTAGAGGCTGATGAGGCCGATATTAAGAGGTAATACTCCCGAACAATCAAAGTGAGAGTCCCTCTGTCAGATTTTGGACTCGTGGAAAAAAAGCCACCAACTCCCATAGAAAACTTTGAATGACTTTGAAAAGGCTGTTTGAAAAGAGAACACGTTGGTAATTACATGTAAAAACAATAAGCAACAGAGACACTTAGACCAGTTCAGATGCCAGATTTTTCTCTTTCATTCATATTTGATGTCACTGACTGTTCGTCTGACTGTTGTCGCACCTTGCTCGGACTCGTGATATAAAAGCGTCGTGGCTAGTGAGGTGCCGGCACCCGAAAGGTTCAGCGCGCGTCGTATAACGTTGCCCATTGGAGAGGTGCACCATCACAACGTCGGCTGCCAAAACAAACAGGAATTTGGCACATTCGCCGCCAGTCCACTGCCAATCAGAGTGAGCGACAAGAGAAATCTGTGTCTTCTGCAGAGTCATGTGACCTGGGAGTGAACGCTGCCTGAGTCCTCTGCAAACACAAGCCAGATGTTGGTGGGTGTCAGCGGAGAAGGCGCTTTATGTATCTACCAGCTCTTAATCTGGAACAAGTGATAGAATACTTTCTATACAGCGCAGCGTATGGCGTAGTATATATAGAGAGAGATGCTCTGGGTTGTTTAACTCTCATTTTGTTTCTTTGTAGTCTTACTGACTGTTTCTGCCGCTGTCCCACTTCACTGTTCCGTTTGCCACTTAGCATGAGGTCATGCCATAAATATTTCATGCGCTGTGTAGCTAGCTGATATCTTATTTGTCTTCAGCCCAAACTTTTCACGTACCAGAAACACTCCTGGCCGGCCCCTGGTCTGGTTGTCTTTGGGGGGCCCTGTGGGGCAATGTTAAGTGTCATTACTTCCAAGTTCAGCCTCAGTTCCTTTCAGCTTAACAGACCCTGAAGAGCAACTTGACACAGTGATCCATAAATGTAATTACGTGTCCTCATCCCTGCCCCTCTGCATGTCAATACATCTCTGTTTTCAAAGCCCGTGTGCATGCAAAGCTGACCCATGCATCATTTTTATGTTATGTCATCACGTGCAATAGAAAAATGAAGCGAGGCACGAAGACCAGTAAATCCACCACACTGCCTCCATTCATCAGAGGCACATCGCCGATGTGTTAGCTCTTCATAATCAGGACGTTTCCCGTACTTTCCCATTAGAAGTATTGATTTGCATGTTTCCAAATAATGAATTTACAACATCCATTATCGCTGGAGTTGGTGCGTGCACCCGCTCGCGCCCAGCTACACGCGGCCACTGAGCAGTAAGTCATGTTTCTGAGTGGAAGTACAACTCTCCAGAGAATCTGATGTATAATGAAGTCAGTCTTTGACAGCCAGCCAGCCAGGCAGGCGAGTGGCTAAACATAGCGTCTGAGAGCAGCAGCAGTGAACTGTCGTGGCTAAATTGATTGATCATAAGAACAAGTCTCTCTCTCTCTCTCTCTCTCTCTCTCTCTCTCTCTCTCTCTGTTTGATATTCCCCTTCTTGTCTGTGCTTCTGTACTTTCTCGCACAACCCTCAGAACGAGACGAGTGTGTGTGTGTGTTATGCATGAAGCAAAAAGAACAAATACTTCTTGATGTTAATAGATTACATGGAGTCACGTATATAACCATATGCGCGCATGTAGGAACATTCATTCTCTTTAATTATGCTGTTTAAATTCTCTCCGTATGCACAGCATGGACCGTAAAACAGCATTAATACATTATGTTTGTGTACATGAGCTGTAGTCACCAATGAAGTGATGAAGCTTTGCACTTTTTGTTTTCCTACCATAATTTTTTTTTTACTACCATTTAAAAAAATATATATTACCACCATTAATATGATATTTTGTGAATTTAGAATGTTATTGTTATTACATTAATGTTGCACGGCAGAGCAGAAGACCTCTCCATTTAGCAGCACTTCATAAAAAGCGAGGACAAACTTAATGTTAATGTATTCATGTTCACCTCTCCAACCCAGTTTCACACTGTTGAAACTGTGAAGGAAACTCACATTTAGGAGTTTCAACTCTGTTATTTGGAAAATATTCCGCCTTTAGTTCCTCTTTGCTTCTCATCTCACAGGCTACGACTCGTCATCCTGAGATAGTTAGTGGATTTCCTTTTCATCCAAACATTCAAAGGTCTATTTTTACCATCATGTGACCCACCTTTGGACCCACTGTGTTTTCCAAGAGTGTGCGAGCCTTGTTGTGGTGAGCTGCTGTGTGTTTAGGTGGTGGTGGTGGTGGTGGTGGTGGTGGAGCTCCACAGAGAGCAGGGGCTGGGAGGCTTTTCCCCCATGCGACCTTGAGGTTCATTCTCCTCTCTGATGTGTTTGTTGGAACTGCCTCTCTTTGTCGAGGTGACTGATGACAGATGATGAGACCACTGACCGATGAGGTCAACGAAAGCAACTCACTGAAATAGATTGTCCCCTTTTAGTATTTAAATACTTGCACAAAGCTGTAGTTTTGTTTCGTTCGACATTTTTACATCCACTGTGTCTGTAGATATGTGTGTGAGTGAGTACTTGGTTGTAAATGTACTACGTAGCTCTCTGCCTGTCTTTACACTATGAATGAGAGACCCAAGAGTGTGTGTGTGTGTGTGTGTGTGTGTGTGTGAGTGTGTGTGTGCTGTCCACTCCACACTGGTGCTCTTTGTTTATCTCTCCATCATAAGACTGCTGGCAGCCTCATCAGAAAGTCACTGCTGCACCAGGCCTGGGGGTCACCAGGGGACATAAACCTACTCACGCCACGCATGGACACTGACCTACATATTTCCATGATAGTAAGATTGATCTCCTCAGCTGGTCTCTGTGGCTTTTTAAAAGCAGCCGTGGTTGTTTTTTACGATTCACAGCAGGGCCCAGAAGTCTGAAGCCACCTCCGCATTTTGCAGAAAAACCCGTCGGACCGGTTTCGACGCCGTTGAAATTCTCCATCCGCGAGTTTCACGTGTAGAGGACTCCGCCCATGCGCGGCTGCCAGTAGATTAAAGCACGTGTCACGCCAGTTATTTGTACCCGGTGCCCCCCAGGTGTAGCTGTGTGTAGACACCAAGTTATTTTTGAGATTAATATGGGCGTGTCTGTGTGTGGTTAATGCCGAACCGCTGTCCTCAGTGCAACCACACAGTACAAGCAGTCGTGTGGGTTCAGACGGCAGCTTTAAATCATTGTAAAGCTGCCTCCAACACAAAGGGGGGCATAATCACTGGCTATAGGAACTCACGCCGGGTTGCACTGCACCACCCAATGAAAAGCTGGAGTGATAAAAAAATAAATAAAAATGTGCCCATATAAACCCCCTCTTCTGTGAAACGAGTAACGTGGCGCGTGAGTTTGGCTGGAGTGAAGAAAAGTTGTAGCCCGGAGGTGAAATGATTTCTCTCTCTCTCTCTCTCTCTCTCTCTCTGCTAAATGAAAAAGGTTTGAGGTCGTTCCGACGGAAAAGCTGACGATGCCCAGCTTTTAATTGCTCGGTCAACACAGAGCCACTGGGACACACGGACAATTTTAAGTTCAGTTGTTGACATCACTTCTGCTTTTCTTTTCTCCCCGAGTAAGCAAAGTCGGCGGCTTAAGATATTGACAGTTTAATGAGGAGCACGTCGTCACCAGCTCTGCGAGAATTCCACTGTTGATTGGAATACTCCCAAACACACACTCCCACCACTCCCATCACTAACACTGTACAGCAGCACTCCTTGGTTGAAGATGTTGTCAGTAACTGCAATTTTTTTTTGTTTATCTCATAGAAGCTCATGTACGACTTGGCCTGGTATCAGCAAAACAGAAGACAAACAAACAGGGTGGATGGTGAGGAGCTAAGTTCATCTCAGCGTGTTTTCTAAAGGCCATTGTGCAGAACATGTTGTCACTGGACATGTGGAGTGTTGCATCTGTGGGTCGTGTGCTTTCCCGTGTCATCACCAGCGTTACTGTTACTTGGAAATGGAATGTCATGTTGAGCGTAGCGGCAGAGTAGAGCATTTTCATTCAGATACTGTGTGAAGTGAAAATACAGGTCTGTGCAGCTGCTCGCTTTCATCCATCTGATTTGCATTGGTTCTTGAACGTATTGAAACTTTATTCAGATGCTGAATAAGCTGATTTTCCAGCGTGTCAGCTCAGTGAAACCTGCTTTGGAATGGGCAGAATAAAAGATACAGATCAGAGTCAACCTGTGTCGACTGATACCAAACAGATGAGCCGGTGTAACCTGTTCTCAAGAAACTCTCTGTCACCCGCTGACCACACAGAGGCCACGCCCACCTGAACAACCAGGTGTGAGGTAACGGCATAGCTCAAGGTGACGTTCAAGTTGTATAAGCAACAGTCGGTAAAATACTCATAGTTCAAGTACAAGTCATTGTTATAAAACTCTCATTTAAAATGTGAAGAAACATCAGATTATAAATCCACAATGTCCTTTGTTTACAGTTGTCTGGCCATATATTTATAGTGGGGGTATTGTTCTCAATGTTTGTGTTTGGTTACTTTTTTGTCTGAAGCTCCTTTTCTGTTTTTTATAGACTTGAGCAGTTCTATAATATGAACAATACAGAGCTATTTACCACGGTGTAGTTTTATGTGTATGCTCGATGGCGTCTCTCTTACTCAAGATAGTTTTACGATGAAAGAATTCAAAGTAAACATATTCACTGCAACAAAGAATTAATGGGCTCAGATGTTCCAGTACAGGAAATGAGAAGAATGTCAGTGGAAGTAAATAAGTAGTACCCAGTACCCATATTTAGTATCTGTAATAGTACATGTACGATTAAACTCGTACTGATATCTCTTAAATGGCTAGTTGAGGATTTTGCAGTCCTTTTGCTCCTGTCTGCTTCTCTAAACTGCCCCCAGATCTACAGCTTTTGATGAGCTCATTATGGATAATAACCTCGTGAAAACTCTCTTCAAACAACCCAAACTACTCCTTAAAGGCCATATTCCAATTACAGGGATGTTGAACCTGGTGAGCAGCCATGCACGATTCAGCCAAGGCCTCTGCCTGCTCAATGGTGCGTGACAACTGAATTTAGCCTGCTCCTCTGAAACCCATCGCTTCTCTCTTTCTCTGCTTTCCATGCGTTTCCTCAGTCTGGGGTTTCAAACCATCCCTCTCTATATACCCATGTGTGAACGGGGCTTTTGTGTTTGTTTTTTTTGTTTTTGTTTTTTTCCCCCGCATGTGGAGCAACTGCACAGAAATTGCTCAATGCTCAGTGTTTGACCCCTGTCCCATATCTGTTTTGTGGTGAATGAAAGTAAAGAGGAATGCTGCTGTCGCTTCCCCCTGGACACGTTGTGACAGTGTGTCATCGCGGGGTGACCACACACTCATCGCATCCTGTCCTCAGGCCAGGCTGCATGTCAGCCCCACAGACCAGGCGCTGCGGCAGGTTGAGTGGGTCACAAACACCTCTCCCTCCGTTTCTCCTTTTCGTTAGCAGAAGTCTGCTGCTCATCCTTTCACCCTCTTCTGTCCATCTGCAACCGACTTCTCCTTACTTGCGCAACCAGGGTTCATTTAAGGTCACGAACTGAATCCCGAATCCTTTGGACGACTCCGCTCATGCCACGGTTTGCAAAACGTGACCCGACCATCCCCTCTGTAATCAGAGAGTGTCATCGGTGTATTGGTTTGCGATATCTGATAAAAGGCAAGCTGTAAAACCAGGGTGTGATGTCGCGGGTGTGTCATGGGTGTTTAATGATCGTACATATCGACTCGATAAGTTTGAACCTTTGGGGATCAAATGAGATTTTTTTTTATAACTGATGACCTCAAGTCAGTGAGTAGGATCTCTGCACACTTGGTACATTCTTTATCAGACGATAAACATTTTATAGGACCTTAGAGGAATTATTTAGATGAATAAAACATCTTTTTTTTTTCAGTCCGCTCTCCCAAATCACGTGATGTTATTCTGCTAAATACTCTCGCTTACGCTCACAGACAGACTCCATGACCCCATTCTAGTCCACATTTCACTCCACTTCATCTTCTTGCTGCTGCAGCTCAGGTCGTCACACTCTCCTCTCCTGTGAGGAGGAAAGAATGCAACAGAACAAATCAACTACCATTGACATTTGTCTTTGCCTTTCAGCAGCCCTCCTTTTCTTTTCCTCTCCCCCCCCCTACTCATTCTTATACATGACTTCCCGTTGATTTCTCTGCCGTTCAGCGTTATTGATTTTCAGAGCCACGACTTCTCCAACAATAACTGAATCCATGCTGGTTCGTCGGACTGGCAGCTTGTGTGCGATAGTGTGTGCGATAGTGTGAGCGAGCGCGTGTCGTAGACGAGGACAATGAGTACGAGAATGCAGAGCACACGCCTGTGTGAAAGAGATGGATCAATGACCCAGTGTGTGCGGCCTGGTGGCGTGCTCGTCCTAGCATGTTCAACCCTGCCATGGTCAAGATGTTAGAAAAACAACACGTCAGCATTGGTTATAGTTGTATGCTATCATAGTATGACGGTGTAATCTGGACCCTAGTGACCCTCGGAAGCCATGCTGCCAGTCGTCGGATAACTGATTCTGCCCAGTGTCCAGTGGCGAATAAAAGTTTAGCTTAGCAGATTGAAAACCCAGGTGGTAGTTGGTGGCAGCTTTGCGCGAACCTGCTGACCCCGTAACCTTTGCGATCATTTGTGTTGCGGGCCGAATAGCTGGACGCATCATCAGTTACAGCCTATCGCAGCACAGCGCTGTCGTGAAAGATAGTGTTACCGTGCCGTGAGTATGGACTCACAATGGCCTCCTGTCACAATAACAACAACAACAACAACGTGGGATAATCTGAATGTGACAATACCACGTTAGTCATAAGTGTGTGACATGATCAGGTGGAGGTGGGGGACGGAGATCGCTCTTTGAGCAGTCGTGTCAGCCTGCTGCCGTAGTGCCCTCGCGCAAAGAGGCCCCCGCGTCTTCGTCTCATCAATAATTCTGAGGAGCAATCAGAGGCCTCTACCCGTCCAAAGTCAGCGCCTGCACAGCGGGATGAGTACATCAGACGGTGACATGCGGTGCAGGCGAGATGAGCTGTGTCACAGTCAACTAAAAATAAACACAGTCGGGACACAAGTCAGGGCACAAATGTGTCACGGATGCACCTTTGTGTTTGTCTTAACATCCCCAACATCCTAGAAGCTGAAGATCGTCAAATATCCGATGTCTGAGGTCACTCCAGATCAACCGCTTTCAGATTAAAAACACTGCTTGTGACGATAGCAGAAATATCTCAGGGACTTTGAAAGTCAACACTATCACGGTGGAGCAGACACACTTTGTACTGGGGGGCTGCTGTGGATACCCACACTGCCTGTTTTCTGGATATTGACCTCCGGGTCAAATCAATGGCATCAATATTCAAAGTTCAATATTGTCCATGGTTAAAGGACAGTAAAGCTTATTAATGGCATTGCTGCTGGAGCCTCTGGGCCACTTCACGATGTCCAGAGAATAAAATATGAATAATGAATGAAGGAATAGAGTGAATGCACTGAAATATTATTGCCCTTTTTAAGCGCATACATGTCTGCGAAAGCATGGTCATGATGCAGTATCTCTTTCTTTAGATGCACGGTTGGTGAATAGTCGAGTGTGCGTGCACTGTTTTTTGCTCATTAGCTACTGGTTGTTCTGACGTACCTGGAAAAGGAGGTGTTGCCCAAGGGCACGTGCATAGAGTTGTGAGGCCCGAGCTCATTGGTTAGTCCCTGCCTTGACCTCAGAGTACCCAGCAGGTCAACAGAGCCATCCCTCCAGGCGGCTGCTGCTGTTTTTATCCTGGGCGTCAGTTCCTGTGCGTCCCCCTGCAGTTAAAGCGTCACTCGGGGGCAGTTTGATGGCATTTCCTCCATCTGCAGGAAAACACAGCAGATGGTAAATGTCTCTGTATGATTGGTTCGTTTCGGGGGGGGGTCACAGATGGAAAAATAATTGAACCTCGCCCCCGGCGTTGAACAGAACAGACAAAACAAGTGTCCCTGCTGTTCGTTACAGAGTCCAACAAAAGAATGTCCGTGCAGTAATATGATAACAAGGAGCATATCATGAGTCGTCATATTTCCTGTTGTTTTAAGGACATGATGCGTCAGCTGATTCCCGAGAAGTGAAACTCAAACATTGCCATTTAACACAGGCACTAAAGTGTCAGTAGGTTTATATTTGTGATGATGTACTTTTTTTTGCTATTTTCATTTCCCCTTAGTCTTAAATGTCTGCTGTTGTGTCGGAGGGGACTTTTTGAAGTCTTAATGTGAGGTCACTTTGTTATGTTCCATCTCTTCTGTTGATAGAGTTCACGGAGAAGTTTCAAACATGTCACACAAATGTTTGCTGAGTCATTTGTTTTGATCAAGTGGCCGCCAGTTTTATCTCTCCATCATCTGGGCGGTGTCCATGTTTATTTCCATTTCCCAAACAAATCCTTATTTTTTGAATGTTTTTATTTAGAGAGGAAATTCTGTGCTGATTTACGAAAGCAGGAAGTCGGATATACAAACGAAAGCTTCCGACTTTCAAAGTCTTTCAAAAAGAGAAAAGAACAAATCTGTATATTTCCATGTAGAAGTGAAAGTCAGAGCAGCGTGTCCAACTCAGTGAAGGTCAATCTTGAGTTATCACCGTGTAAATCATGCAGCTGAACAAGAAGACGTGGTGCAAGGACAAATGGAATGACATGCTCCTCTGTAGTTAGAATGCCAACTTGAATCCGACAGGAATAGAACAGAACGACTCGATTAAATGTTTTATTGACAACGGAAGGCCACCGTGCAATGTCACAACAAGATGTCAACAAACCCTGCGCACTGAACCTTCAAACTGCTGCCCTGCACCTCTGTGACAGTTTATACCACTTCCTAAATGCAAAAAAACAAAACTAAACTAAACTTTGCAGCTGCTTCACTTGGAATGGAGAACTGTTTGTTCTCCAGTAGCAATCAGGCCTTCGCTAAGACTGTTATCTAGGGAAATTACTGCAGCTTTGAAGAAAAAGAAAGCAGTGTATTCCTCTTATTCCCCGGCTAATAACCAAGCCGGCATGATATCTCACTTTTCATCATGACACAAAATGAGGGTGCAATCACTCAAGAAGGAGAGCGTGGATGTAATTTTCAGAAAAAGTCGATCGGGGAGGAGGAAAAAAGGGGAAAGGAGATTGATTGGAAGATTTCTCAATGTAGAATAGTGTTTGATTTCCATCAGGGAAGTCGCCGGCAGACCCACTCGTCTGTGTTCGCCTCAAACCGCCGTCTCTATCATTCTCACAGCAGAATGGTGGCACAGTCTGTTGTTGGGGTTATGAAACACATTTTCCTTTTAATGGTTTTCTCTGTCCCGTTCTTTATGGTCTATCTTTTCCTTTTTTTTGTAGTGAGTCGGTTCATTCACCAGCAGCAGCAGCAGCAGCAGCAGCAGCAGCAGCAGCTGCTGCTGTGGTTCAGTGTCTCGTCCATATGTCACACCTTCTCTCTGCTAAACACTGCTGCCATTGTTGTAGCTCCTGGTGAACAGACTCTTCAACGTTTCATGAGAATCCAGCTGAAGTATTTATGTGTACAGCTGAACATGTTTTCGATTGATACTCGAACGTTTATCAGCAACCATGGAAGTGAGGAAAAGTAGTTCTTGACGTCTCCATATCTGCTGAAAGAACTCTTGAATTTAAGGGATTATAATTGATTTTTTTTTTTAAATGGTGCATGTTCTGGAAGCGGGGGGGGGGGGGGGGGGGGGGGGTAAAAAAATGCCTGCCATCATATAAAGATGGATGACACGACGGCTCCGTAAAAAGTGAAGCCCACACCACCGTCACCACAAGATGGAACATCCTGATTATCTGCTCAGACTGACTCATGATTGCTTTGCATGTGTATTGATTGAACCTCAATAACACGGTTCCGCTCTATGATCACCGACATTCAGACTCCGGCTCGAAATGACATGACGAGAGAGACACTGTTTGTGTTGGAGATGAGCTTGGTTGTTGTTGTTGTTGTTGTTATTGGTGTGATGAGGCCTTCACGGGGCAGTACTGTCATTCAGAAGCACCACACCATGACTAGATCTACACACGGCTGCACTTTAATCCTCTGCTGTGTCCTGTTGGTCACACCTAGCTACTTTCACTCCCTAAACATGGGGTTGGTCTGAGTGATCTGTTCACACAGGTGTTGAAATGGAAGAATGATGTTACCATTCATTTGGATCCCTCTGGAATTTCAGTAATAACAATAGATATAACAGTAAAGTAGTTGGTGTTTGTGTGGTATTGAGCGAGATGCCACCTACCTCACCTACATGTTTGCATCCATCTAATACCAGTTATAGTTTTCTACCTCAGTGTGTGTGTGTGTACGTGTGTGTACACTCCCAGGTGTGCATGGTTCTGTGTGTCTGTTTTTTCCCCTTGAGTTTCTGGTCTGTTATCCTCTAATATATGTGTGTGGGAGCACAGGGGGATGGTTTTAAATGAAGTGGTCTGCTGCCTCAGGGCACGTTCTCACAGTCAGCCCCTCTGGATCTCTGTCTGTCTTTGTGTTTTAGAAGTGGAGAGCGCGGGGGGGGTGGAGAGGGGGGGGGGGGGGGTGGTGGTGTTACCGCTGCATTTCTCTCTTATCATTTACAGGACATTAGATCTGTGTTTGGGGTTGAGTCTTTTGAAACATGCAGAATCCAATGGGTCTAGGTCAGGCCACACTCCGGTACATTTATCTTCATGAAGGCCAGAGGCCACGCACAAGGATGGAGAAGCACATCATTTGGTGATATGTCCTGTTCCAAGCAGCAATTAGATTAGATTATACTGAAGAATCTTAGACCATGGTGCATGCAGGACTTGTCCAAATCTTTCAATCAGTCATGGAACGTGCTTTAATGGGAGTACAATCTTCCATTCACTCATTTGTTTGCACCTTGCTTTGTTGCTTTTATACATTCGGTAATATGTAAATATGCTTTTTCTGTAAAGGAAGTGAATGTGTGCCAGGTGAAAACATACAAGCAGGTCGTCTCTGTGGAATGAGCCAATATTTGATGGATGAAATGATATTAACATTATTCTATTCCTCTGTTTTCTGCTTTGTCCGACAGCCTCCTGTGTGAAAGTGTCGCGGAGTCCGGGCTCTTGCAGTGTGGACTTCAGGTCAGTCATCTGCATTTGACTCGCATTCTCTCCACTGCTGCCGTTGTCTCCCCTCACTCTTACGTGTCTCTTCCTCTTCAGTCCATCCAGGCTCAGTCTCCCGCCGAGTCGAGCAACAACACCCCCACCGACTCTCCCGTCTGGGCCCAGCTGAGCTCGCTCCATTTTTTTTATTTGCAGCAGGAGCTGGTCCGGCGTCTCAAGCTGGACGGAGGCGAGACGAGTGGGCCCAGCGGGCCCAGCGGGCCCGAGGGCCCGGCCTTTGTGCTGCGACACAGAACTTCTAACCTCAGAGAAAACAGCACAGACAGAGCGGCAACAGATCCCATGAGTCCCCGGGACAAAGGAGACGCATCCGCCTCAGGTTCCTCAACCAGCCATCTCAGTACCACAGAGTGCCCCTCACACAGAGAGGTGAGGACCCAGCACACACGCACACACACACACACACACACACACACACACACACACACACACACACACACACACACACACACACACACACACACACACACACACACACTCACACACACACAGAACGCTTCCATCTGGTTGGTTCAGAGCCATGTGGCGTGGCATGGCCCCACCGGTCACACAGTAAAACTATCCATCCTCAACACACACACTCACACACACACACATTAATAATTTACCAGGAGCTGTTTGCCGGAGGATAATATTCTGTATCTGTAAAATATCTCTGGTGAATTTTTCAAATTTGAATTTGAAAAGTTTTAGACTCCAACTCTGACTCCCACATTGTACCTCATTTAGCTTCTGTTGAAGTAGAAGAACACGTGTCGGTTAACAAAATGAACATGGTTGAATAATTCATTTCTAGTCACGTGACCACAGTCTGTTGTCTCTGTGTGTGTTTGTGTGTTTACATGATGTTTTCCACCAGTCATCTTTTGAAGACCTAAAGTTTCCACAAATGAAAATTAGATGAAACACCAGAGTTAATTGAATATCAGATGATGATTTAATCTTGCGATGAAAAAGGCACATTTTGAAATGAAGCACGTGTTTAGATGAAAGATTGTGGAAAGATTTCTGGACAACATTGAAGAACAGTAAAGATGAAAACATGTAGTAATGACAATCAACACAATGTGTGTTGCTTGCTTGACGGAGATGAGTGCATTATTTGACATGTCAGGTTCTCTTCGTGAGATTTTGAACAGCTTGCTGTGGAGCCTGTTTCCAGAACATTTCATGCTCCCCTTATTGTAGCCCCCCTCGTCCCCTTCAAGGCTGTTTCCAGCTCAGAGGTGACTCGGTGTTGTGATAATTAAAGGTGCCTCACGATGAAGAGGCCTCGGCTCTGGCTGATGTTCACTTGGAGTTCCCCTCTGGAGTCGGCAGAGATGTCGATATTAGAGTGTGCAGAATTAGACTTGTCGTGTCTATATGTGAATGTCTTCCTGGAACCACAGCGGACACATGACCACCGAGCGGCACGACGGCAACATGCTGAACTCACCAAACACATAATGTGCCACAGAGACTCGCTTGTGTCTGCGTGTGCAACAAAGCTGCCGTCCTGTTGTCCGGTATGAAAGGCGGGCGGCGCCGAGTCGTTGATCCGAAATACAATAGCCCAGTGCGTGTGTGTGTTGAGTCTGGTCGCGTGTGTTTGTGTGTGTGTGTGTGTGTGTGGCCTTTTTACCTTTTTTTTTACCTGCTGTAACACAACACGGACACCTGAGAGGACGCCAGGGGCCCCCTGCCCCGGTCGGCGAGGACAGGCTCTCTTGATACCCCACAGGCTATAGGCTTTGAATTTTTCAGTGTTTGGGATCATTGGTGTTGTTGTGCGTCTGGACTGTGGAGATGCTTTTGTGTCTCTTGTTTTAGTTGTTTGATCTACGCTCAGGACATGAAAAAAATTTTTTTTACATTCCTGTTTTCAGGATGTTTTTTAATGTGTCCCTGTGTGGCTGTGGTGTTTGTGTGTCTTCCTGATTGCACCCCTCTGCTGCTTAAACTGAGTTTGGGAACAACACTCCCAACATTCCACCTTGGTATGAAGCATTTCATTTTTCAAGCGTGGTGCAGACTGTTTACAGTTATCACCACGATAAAGACACAGTGGAGGTTACTGTCTTCAGGTGCAGATGTAGAGCAGAACTTCAAGTCGATTTCTTTTCCACCAGACTTCAGAGCTCGTAGTTGAGTCGGGTCAAGTCAAGTTACATTTTTGTGTTTGGGAATTTCAAGCCAGGAAAATGAGCAACAGCGCAAGGGGAAAGTCCAGTAAAGGTGGTGGAGTCCCGTGAACAATGCCTGTGATATGGACATGTAAATCCACAGCATGTCCTTCCTTCATGCGGTATTGTTTTTTATTGCTTTCATGCATCAACGCCCAGTCTATGAAGGGTGGGGGGTGGCAGCGGGGGGGGGGGGCATCTAGCTTCACTTCCTCTTATTGTACCTGTCATCCTCATTCCCAACCCAGTGACTCTCTCAGCCTCCTCCTCTTTGTCATTAAGCATTAATCTGAGGACAGCTGTCGGTCGAAGGACTGTCTCACCTCTTATCTCATTTGAATCTATGTTTACATAGGATTGGACCTTTATTGTCATTGCAACAAGTTCAACTATAACGCTGACTGTGTATAGATGTAACAAAATGGGCAGTTGTCCAGTTGACTTGGATTAGAGTCTGAGATATTAGTAGAAGGGTTATATAAGGCAACGGTGGCTAAAGCCTTGCACAAAGCATAAAGCAGGATTTCAAAACACGCATCGATGATCACATGTGAAACGGACTTTTAAACTTTCCCGGTGCTCCAGAATAAATGAAGCCACATCCACAAAGATATACATTTTTTTTAACTTAAAAGAATGTATATTACAAAACGTGTTTTGTTTTGTTCACCCAACAGAATAATTTCCCCCTCTTTCTGTCCACCATTGCTCATTCAAAGCATTTTCTCCAACCGCAGAGAAGAGAAGCTGCTTTGTGTGTACGTGCCTGTCCCTGCTTGGACGGTCCTTGTTTCTAAAAACTAGTATCAGAACTATTAGTTCAGATGTGGCCCATGTCATGGTTTGATGTATGAATCCTTTTCAGGTTAGACATGGCCATTAAGGCCACGCTGCTTTGAAACAGGAGAGGTCCGTGACTCGGGGCTGCTCACTGTGAGCAGACTGATAGAAATCTGTGTTCTTTGTTATGCTGCTGACTCTGATTTTTCACGGCCTCCTTGTGGACGTGGACAAGAACGGAGGGAACAGTTTGTCTCGTGTGCGGCCTCAACGCACAGTCTGTTCTTTACACTTGTTTGCAACACACTCGCAGCCTCTTTTAGTGTTCTCTGAATTGTTGGCGTCCCTCGGGAGCATTGTGCTTGTGTGAGTCACATGTCGTGTCTCTGTCTTGTGTGGAGGCTGCAGTGTACAGGGGTAAACAACCTGGTTGGCTGGTAGCTGTTTCCTTCACCCCACCCTAAACCAAACAGACGTGTGATTTTGTTTGAGTCTGAAGTTCCCTGTCCTTCTGAATGATGACGAGGTTTCCTCAAATGTGGAGCTCAGCAGAACACACACACAAGGAAGGTGCCACAGGTGTGTGTGTGTGTGTGTGTGTGTTTTTAAGTGTCCAGCCATTAGCTGGTTGAAAGTCATTAGGCAGGTCTACATACGGAGCGCTTAATCAGTCTGAGGGGAGCTGGAGCTATGTGTTGTTGTGTGAGCGACAGAGGAGGTGGTTGGTCCTCTGGGGCTTTTAAAGAAACACCGCCTCATTTCATGTTGAGCAGAGTCTCCGTCTCTGGAGGTTTGCTCTCGTCTCCGTCTCATCCGACTCTAAACTGCCTCACTCAGGCTGCGATGAACAGTAGAGGACAGCTCTGCGCTCTCCAAACTGTTACTGACTCCATCTATGATTTGCTGCCGTTGTCACAGTGTTGAAATGTTGTGTAATTCCACCAGTGAAGTTGAGTGTATGTCAAATATTAAATGACAGCTCACTACGAGACTTTAGAGTGATTCACCGATCTCCATGAAACAAGTCTGACTTGTTTAGTGGGCTGGTTTTCAAATATTGGAACTAAGAACCTCCCAAGGCGAAATAAGACGTACAAGAAGTTTGTGCTTGTAGCTCGTTTATAAGTTCTGGAGAGTTTGTTAACTGGCTTTAAACATATTTATGTTTTTCTTCTGCAGTTGTGTCGGCTTGAGTAGAACCTCTCTCTCTCTCTCTGGTTTGTCCTGCTTGTTTGCAGCTCAACCTCAAAGGACGTGGTGCAGAACATTCTGTGTCGTTCCTCAAGGTTTAAGTCGTATTGAAACCGCGTGTAATTGAAATGATTGAACCCTCATTTATTGCCTCAGGCACCTTCCTCCTGCAAGTAGATTGGTCGACTGCTCGCAAGGCCAAATATTCTTCTGCCTGTGGCTGAAGCACAGCGGTTCAATGTTGCCACTATATTACGAGAAGTGAGTGTAGACGATGCATAGCACATCCTCTTGGTAAAGGGGTGTGATTGGCCGAAGGTTCACCCAAGTATTTTTTAGAAAGCACCTTCCCCCCTTCTCCCCCAAAAAGTACTGTATGTGATGGAGCTGCTCCCAGATGGGAAACAAACCATCTGGTGTGTTTGGGTTAGTTGAACCATAATACCATACATTTGAAAGTTGACATTAATTCAGTTATGATCGGGGATATGACCTTCCTCTGTATGTTGGTGTGAATATGAATATAGAAAACAAACTATGAGCAACGATCAAACTGTTTGGTGTGCTGACTCTGCAGTTTAAAGTCACATACTGTTTTATTAGTATTATTTACTGTCTTCTTCACACACAAATATGTCACAAAGCTGTCTGACAGACAGTGTGAAATAGTTTGATTCTCATCAAGGACAGTTTGAGCTTGTGTGTTCAAAACAAGTGTACGAAAACAAACGGGCAGCCCACGTGACAAACATGTTATCAAATCAGTCAGACGTTCCTGGCGTGCAAAGGCGCCACTCCCCTTTTCCGAGTACGACCATTCCCTCGAAAATGGGAATGTCTCTCTGCTCCGGTTCCACCACAACTCAAATGCTGACGACTCAACACACGCGAGGGACTGGGAGCCGAGCGGACGCGACTCCCGCGGCCACTGGATGAGAGGCACCTCTACATATAGTGAGATATTCGGGCCTGAGAGTGGACAGGCCCTAGGGGGACGGGGTCGTATCCTTGGCCACACTTTCACACGGGGCGAAATCCGACTCCCTCGCTCCCTCTCCCAGAATGACTTGTCGAGACAGCGGGCGGCCGAGGTCGAGTCACGTGGAGCCGGGTTCATCCCGGGGAGCGCGCGAGTGTGGGAGCCCCAATGTAAACACTGGAACACTGGGGGGAGTTAGCCCCAGAATTTCCACAAACCCCCACATCGGGTCCGACTCCTCTCCGAGCTGTTATTGTACGTGATGATGGCAAAGTCTCCGCCGCCGAAAAAAACCCTAGAGCACTCTGACGGCCAAACGTCCCCCTGCGGCTCCTGCTCAGGAACTTCCACGCCGTGGATTCTGTTGAGTGTGGCAGGACAGATGTTCCGCAGCAGAGAGGAGCTGTCTCTGCTCCTCTCTCTCCAGCTGGCGGCCGCTCATTGTTCTCTCCACACAGGGCGCCATGTTTACTGCTCCGCTCTCTGGTTTCCCTGTCGGTTATTAAAGGCATTAAATGCTTGACGAAGAGGTCGTCACTTTTTACCCAGACTCTCAATAAAGATGGAGGAGACGTGGGCGTTGCCAAAGTGAGTCCAAATCATTTCCGATAGCCCTCTGAGTGAGTGGTGATATGTCGTCCGGCTTAATCCTTCTTGTCTTCTTTTATCATAGTCATTTTCTTATGGAAGCCACGGTTCTCCACAGTGCCACCTTTCATCTCATTGCCCACACTGTACTGTACGTACAGTATTTTCCCATATCAAGAATGAACATGATAAATAATGGATGGATGAGCTCATTTTTACGTGCACAGTGAGATTGTGTTTTAATCTAATGTCGGGCTCTTGAGTGATTGTATAGGACAAAGTGTCCAAGTGCTTGTTGGTGTGAAGATTAAAACAAGGCCCTGGGCTTCGAGTTTGAGTTTGTCACGTCTCACGTCCGACCTTTGACCTCCATGTCTTGAAATTTGATCTAGTCCCTGATTCTACATAGAACAAAACATGAAGTCGGACTTTAGGGAGACAGTTTTGAGGAACGTATCGGAAGAGTTCATTCTGTCGCTCTGTCACGTTGCAGAGACGTGTACATCGCCTTCTGGGGCCCGTTTCACAACGGCAACCTTTGTTCCAACGTTACCTGTCTCTCTGCTTTACGTTGGTCCACAGCCAATCAGAAGCTCAGACACTGACATGATTCCTCACCTCCAGCAAAATGATGTAACTTTTTACAAGCATGACATAAGAAAAGCTAACAAAATGCAGAGTGTCTGCACACTGCCTCGGCGCCTCCAGCATAAAGAGCTTCTAAGTGAGAATATGGCTGTTCATAAATCACCTAAATGTGCAGGTTAGAGGCTAAATGTTCCCCATTCATCTCCTCTTCTTCCTCCAGATTGCTTTTCCTCTCTTTTACCCCCATACTGTAAATGTTAAGTAGAGCCGTGTGTGTGCGTGTGCGTGTGCGTGTGTGTGTGTGTGTGTGTGTGTGTGTGTGGCCTATTCCTATCAGCACTGGAAGCATTAACTGTTCGCTAGGCCGCCTCTATACGTATTGTGTGAAAGTGCAGCGTGTGCATGTGTGTGTGTGTGTTTAACATGTACAGTGTGTATCGGAGTGTATCACTGTGCCTCATTTCGTGTAGAATCATCTCTGCATGTGTGTGTGTGAATGTGTGAGCTCGTCAGCCGCCACCGGTTTAGTGCCAACGCTTCCAGGACACCCCTTTGTTAACCCCTGTGCACACGCATATATTTGTCCTTCTACCCCTGTGGGGACATCTCAGTGATGCACTGCGCCCCCCCCCCCCCCCCCCCCCCCCCCCCCCCCCCCCCCCCCCC
>JAFBJT010107900.1:59815-74893 GCA_016785325.1 Chascanopsetta lugubris | reverse complement strand
ACGGCCCCCCCCCCCCCCCCCCCACAGCTCTTTCCCCCAACCTTTACCGTCACTGCTAACCACCTCGCCTCGGCCCAACTTAAACCCTTTAACTCAAAAAGGTAGAAGCATTAGCTCAGCAGTGTGGACTAGTGAGAGATAAAAGTGCACACACACACACACACACACACACACACACACACACACACACACACACACACACACACACACACACACACACACACACACACCCACACCCATACACAGCAACTCACACCTTTCCAGAATAACCTCGCAATAACGAGGTATGAACGGCAGCATCTGGATTTAAGACGCACATGTGCTGCCACTGACACACACACGTTTACACACACACAGGCCGCAGAGCACACGTGACTGGTTGGCAGTCACCCAGGTACCCTCTGTTCACATCATAACACTCAATCACCGATGCTTAGACACACACACACGCGCACACACACACACACACACACACACACACACACACAGCACCTTTATCTCTGCTTAAAAACATGGCAGATTTATGAGAATGTGGTTTCACAGTTGCACCCCTTCAGGTGTGATGGAAGCAATGCGTGCGTGCGTTTGAGAAAGCCCCTTCCTCCTCCGCAACCGCCGACTGAGATTTGACCTAGTACACGGTGAAGCAGACACACGTGCGCGCACACACAGAGTGAACAGGCAGACGTAAGAGAGACTTATAGAAAGTGTCAGCAGGAGACACAACATGGTCACACACAAACTCAGACAACAGGGAGCAGGCAGTCAGAGTGTGTTTTGCTGGTGGGACTTTAAAATTGGGTTAGACATGTATTATGTATATATACAACATCCCTCTCTCTCTCTCTCTCTCTCTCTCTCTCTCTCTCTCTCTCGCTCGCTCGCTCGCACTCCCCATGTCTCTCTGTTATTCTCCTGTCTGTCTCCATGATTCTAATTTTCTCACTGTCTCTCTTCCTCCTCCTACTCCTCCTCCTCCTCCTGGTCTAATGAAAAGAACATGTTATTTCTCAGATTAATTTTCGTACTGATGGTCCCGGTGTGTGCAAGGGGGAGATTGTATTTTTGTTTTGAAATTGATGAAATGAAAGAATGTCTGTACTTTGTGTTTCGCTGCGGGCTGATGTGCCCCTGAGCCTTATCAAATTTGCCCACCTGAATCCACACAATTGTCTTTGGCGTGCGTCTGCCTCCGAGTGTGTGCGCTGTGTGTGCGTGCGCATGTCCGTGTGGCCCTTTGTGTATCCGTGTGTCAGTTATGATGAATGACTGTGTATCTATCACAAAGCACACGCCAGATTAATTCAGTGTGCGGTGGCAGTGCTGTGACGGCCGTTGAGTTAGATTGAATTCACACCGTCTTTGTAATCTGCTGCTTATAAATGGACTGTCTTCATCTGATCCAGTTTTTTAAAATATACGGAGTCCAAGAACCTGGATGGAGACACATTAAGTCCAAACAGACAACAGTTGGCTCCTGCTTTTTTCACTTGTTTATTTGTTATTATGTCGACACTCGACAGTTTTGGACTCCAGCTTAGTCAAAACGTTTTCGACCTAAATCCCAGGGGTCAGTCTGGCTTTTGGGGATCGATACTAATCTGTATACCATGAGAGTAAAACCATTTCCAATTAGAATATCATGTGATTCTATATATGTATTGTTTTTAGCAATAGATCGAAAAACATATAGATAAATGCTTATAAGTTAGAAAAAACAGATGTGGATTTCATGATGAAAGGCTCATTCTGGCTGATTTATTCTTTACAGCCTCTAACCATAAAGCCGAGTGATGAGTTTAATGTCATTCAAAGTGATAAATGATGAACCTGTGAAAGATCAGTCTGTCACGATGCATTTCATTTGCATGTGAGAGGATGATTATACCCGCAGGGATCAATACACGGGAGAAGTAAAGATCCCTGCTCGAGGGTTCACACTTCCGGGCGACTCCTCCTGTCATCGCGTCACACTTGACTTTGTTCACGTGATGACGCTTAAACATCCTCAGGAACATCATTTGGGAAAATTCACAATGCTAACGGTGCGTCCTCTTCCTCTTTCAGAGCCACAAAGAGAGAAGAAAAACTGAGGAGGATGAGAGAGGGGAGGAGGAAGAGGAAGAGGAAGAGGAGCATGACAAGAGCCCGGACGAGGGCTTCATGGGGATGACGCCGCTGCTGCAGGCGCATCACGCCATGGAGAAGATGGAGGAGTTTGTACACAAGGTAACGAGTGCACACACACACGTTTAATCACATGACACTTCCTTATCTCCTCACCGCTGATGTTATGGCGCCTTTAAAACAACTCTGTATAAAACCACTTCATGCAGTGCAGACGTCATGTCGCCTGCATCCAGAGTTCAGGTCGACCTCTGACTGTTGTGACGGTCACATGGACGTTCTGTTTCCAGCGCCGACCCGATAAGGACATTAGGCTGAGCAAGGTGCTGACGTGTAAACAGCATTTTCTTATTTACTTAACTCAAAGGAGGTCAAACCCAAGGTCAAGATGTGTAGAATGTTGTGACCACGTAAGACACAGTATTTTTATTATGATTTGAATTTTGCAACATCAACAATCACTTTGACATGGCAGAAAGAATAATATTAGTACAGTGTTCTAACAGCATCTCGTGTAAATCTCCGTAACAATATGCAGTTTGAATAAAGTCAGAAACAACTGGAACATCTCTGAACATGTTGGATCGATGCAAAAAAAAAAAAAGACCACGTTAGGTTCTATTCAAGACAAACCTGACAAATGTTTGACCCTGTAGCTGATTGGAGTCAATGGAATGCAGCATGTTGTTGTGTTCACCCTCTCACTGTTATATCAGCTGGAGCCTCAGAACACTGGTCTGATGGTTTCACAACAAATTCTGAGAAGCCACTTCATGTCCACAAGAGGTTTCATAACATGTTAATTTGAGTTAGAGAGACGGCTTCTGAGAATACACAGGGAATTTACTGTGCAGGAAAAGACTCGGGGAAAATTAGACCCCCCCCCCCACACACACACACACACTTAAGGGTGTCTTCCTCTGAAATTGTAAGCAGCAATCTGGTGCTTAAACTGAGGAAATTAATCGTTTCTCCCTCTCTCCCTCTTCTCTCTCTCTCTCTGAGGTGTTTGCCACATCAGGTTTATTCAGTTTATGTATTTACATCACTTGACCTTCTGTTTACTTGACGTTGACCTGCAATACTCACACCCTCTCAGTTTCAATGATGGGGTGATCAACAACCATCTGATTCCTGTCAAAACATTGAAATATGTTATGATATGATGATAAAATGATAAAATGATGAGTCTTACTCTCCACACTCATGTTGGATTGTGACATTTGTGCTTGTGTCCCTCCTCCAGATGTGGGAGGGCAGGTGGCGCGTCATACCGCACGATGTGCTCCCGGATTGGCTGAAGGACAACGACTACCTGGTGCACGGCCACCGGCCACCAATGCCTTCATTCCGCGCCTGTTTCAAGAGCATCTTTAGAATCCACACGGAGACGGGAAACATCTGGACCCATCTGTTGGGTAGGACACACACACACACACACACACACACACACACACACACACACACACACGCACACTCACACTCACACACACAGACACAGACTCTGTTACTCTCAGACACGCACACCACATGACTATCATGTCCAGGCTATTTAAAGTTCCAGGAGCAGAGCTTTGGTTTGTTTGTCTCTTCCTGTGTCTGTGACATATTAACTAGACTTGTTGTGGAACAGATGCTTGTATAAAATAACAGACTTCATTAGCTGTGATGAGCGTTGTTGTGTTGAAAGCTGAGCTGTGGAAAGAAAAAGGTCAACAAAAGATCCATCGTTACTGTTTACAAGCCACTCGGTTGAGTTACGTTTGTGTGTTTTTCCACGCTTGGTTTTGTCTGATTCATAAAAGCTGCTCTGATTTTTATTCTGAGCCAAATGAGGTTTTAAATCATGAAATGTCGCCTGACGTGAAAACAACATTGTGGACATTATGTTCTCTGGTGCCGCCTTGTGGTGTAAATGGTTACTGCAACTGAAAAATGAATTAATACAACTACAACTGCTACTTTTACCACCACTACTACGACTGCTAATAATGATAATAATTATTATATACATTTAAATACATTTAATTGATCATTATTTATTTTTTGACACTCACACCTTACATGATTTTTAGTGAATTTGAATATATAAGAAATAAAGATTGTATTTGTATTGTATTGTATTTAGTTGTGTGTCCTGCCTGATAGTAATCTCTCTCTCTCTCTCTCTCTCTCTCTCTCTCTCTGTCTCTGTCTGTCTCTCTGTCTCTCTCTCTGTCTCTCTCCAGGCTGTTTGTTTTTCCTCTTCCTAGGTCTCATGTACATGTTCAGGCCCAACATGTCGTTCGTGGCCCCCGTCCAGGAGAAGGTGGTGATCGGGATGTTCTTCCTGGGCGCCATCCTCTGCCTCTCCTTCTCCTGGGTCTTCCACACAGTTTACTGCCACTCCGAGAGCGTCTCCAAAGTTTTCTCCAAGTAGGAAGCACAGACCGCCAACTCCCGCTCGCCGCGTTCATCGCACCTCACGTGAATCAGGAACCTCACACTTTTTTCGCCCTCCTCAGGTTGGACTACAGTGGGATCGCATTCCTGATCATGGGCTCGTTCGTTCCCTGGTTGTACTACTCCTTCTACTGCTCCCCTCAGCCTTGTTTCATCTACCTGATAGTGGTGTGCATACTGGGACTCGCTGCCATCGTCGTCTCCCAGTGCGACTTCTTCTCCAAACCACAATACAGAGGCGTCAGAGCAGGTAAAAGGATTTTCAGGATTATATTTTTCTCCAACGACTGTATTGTTTTGGTTTCCTCACCTCTCTCTCTGCACAGGAGTGTTTGTTGGTCTGGGTCTGAGTGGTGTGGTTCCCACCCTGCACTTTGTCATCAGCGAGGGTCTGATCAAAGCCACGACCATCGGTCAGATGGGATGGCTGCTGCTCATGGCCACACTCTACATCACCGGAGCCTGTCTGTACGCTGCTCGCATCCCTGAGAGGTTCTTCCCCGGAAAGTGTGACATTTGGGTGAGTTTCTTTTTCAGGTGATACCAAAGAGGTTTCATGCTGATTTGTTCCTCCCTCACATTTGAAATCATTTTCCCTCTCTCCTCTTCCCAAAGTTCCACTCGCATCAGTTGTTCCACATCTTGGTCGTCGCCGGAGCTTTCGTCCACTTCCATGGCGTCTCCAACCTGCAGGAGTTTCGCTACTCGGCGGGTGGAGGCTGCGCGGAGGATAGCACGCTCTAACACACACACACACACACACACACACACACACACACTCACACACATCCATATAAACACACACACTCTGACTCACCCGTTCACACACATTTTAACTGGGAGGCACCTGTTCTACTAATATGCACAGAATCACTCACACACACACACACACACACACACACAAAGCCTCCTCTTCCACCAACCCGAGGAGCGAAGTGGCTTATCTTGTGTGTGCAGTTAAACAGGACGGCCTCCCAGGGGGCGCTATAAGAACTGGTTGAGAAGGGGTATGTCCTCTTTCTGTCCCCCTGTCTGTCCATTCATCCACCCCCCCCCCCCCCCCCCCCCCCCCCTGTCCGCCCTTTTGCCCCCCCCCCCCCCCAACACCACCTCATCTGGCCGCTGTGTTTTGACTTCCAAGATGGCGTGTTTTCTAAAAAACATATTTCCCCTTTCCTGTCATGGGGCGGAGACATTGAGACCCCGCCCCCACGACAGTAACCCTACATTTTCATCTTGGTTGAGTTCTGACATTTAATGGTTTGATTTGAAATAGAAGCATAAAAAGTCATTTGGTGTGTTTTGCTGAATGCTGTTCTGTGGGTTCATGTTTTAACATCAACTTCTCACAGAAGAAAAAAAAACGGAGTGGAAAATGTCTTTGGATTTCTTCCATGATTTTTGACGTTGCAGGGGGGCGGGGCCTGTTCGGGTGGGCTGGGGGGTTTGTTCACTTTTAAAAGTTAAAAAAGAAAGAAAACTTTTCCATGTAAATAAGATTTCTAAATTTTGGGTTATAGATTTGTATGAAATATATATGAAAAAAAAATATGCTATAATATGATGGCAAAAATAATATGTTTGGGTGTTGAATCAAAGACGGATGGAGGAGAGGGGGCGTGGTCTGCACAGGCAGTGGGAGGAGGGAGCAGAGGGGTTGCGCTTTAAAGAGCTTCTGAATTTGTGAGGATGAGACGACGAGGACGAAACCCACGAGTCACTGTCCCGTGACGACAAACCCTGAGATTACAAACTGCCGCCCTCAAACACGGCACAGTGGCAGCGTTGGTCTGGAATCGGACCTCGTGAATTCAACGCTCACTTGTTCTGTGCTCGAAACCAAATATAAAGTCCAAATCTAAAAGAGTCGCCTTGATGTGCAGCCATTTCTCTTCACTGTCGTGAAATGCCTGACCTGGAGTAGCTAAAAGATGAAACTGGTTTCTATGCCACTGATGCAGTTGATTGTTTTGTATGACGTGCCCCACAGTGAGATGGCAGAGTGGAGAGTGTCCCTCTGGTGCTGTAACTCTACAGTATGAACTCACACCTGTCCACATCTGTGAGAAAGATCCACCTCCGCACAGAAACAAAGATTCTCCAAAAACATGTTTTTCTCTCTGACTGGATTGTATTTTAATTTATCCACCGCTGCTTTTGGTATTGCTATTATTGTTATTATTTTATTATTATTTTATTATTATGATTATGATTATGATTATGATTCTTATCACTAGCTTTAATTTCTTTTCTTTCCTTTTCTTTTTTTTATTCTATGGCTGGACACCTTCGTGTGTCTCTCATGTAAAAGAAATATTCCTTTAAAGATCTGACAAAGGTTGGAAGCTGTTGCCAAAACAGCAGGGGGCACAGATGAAGACACCTCATTTGGAGGTTAACACTCTGTGACCTCTAGAATGATCTCACTCGTGCACAATGGAAACACAATCAGAGCTGGGTTGTTTTGGAGAAGGGGTCGGACTTTGAAAATTGAAGTGATTAGCATCTCTTCTTTGCTTATAAGAACAAAAAATCTTTCCATCTTGTTTTCTTTTCTTTTCTTTTTTCCTCATTTTCTTTTGTTTTTATCTAGTTTATATTAATTTATTTCTCTTGGGGAGCGTGTCGTGTCTGTTGAAACACACGTTCCGTTCTGATGGGAGTGTCTGATTGCAATAGACCTTTATATCTGCTGTATTGTTCTAATAAAAAAAAGGTTTTTTGAATCTGTCATGTTGTCCCTCTATAATTTGTTATGAGATATTCATTCAGCCATGTTAACAATTCTCTCTCTCTCTCTCTCTGTATATATATATATATATATATATACATACATACAGTATATGTAAAATCAGGGTGACTATATCTATATATTTTTTTACTCGACATTTATGCGAATATTGCCGATATGTACAATAATAAATTACACATAATTGTAATGCGCAAGAAAACAATCAGAGATAGAATTAATCACCTCCTCTCCCCTCATATCAGCAAAACACAGTCCAATATCACTCATTTAGATCCAGCGGTGGCTCCAGATGTATATTTAGACAAATTTACTTCCATAACCCTTACTGAGCTGACCTCACTGGTCTCCTCCTCCAAATCAACATGTCAGTTGGACCCTATACCAACTAGACTCCTTAAAGAGGCCCTCCCTCAAATTGGTTGTACTATATTAGACCAAATTAACATTTCATTACTGAGTGGCTACGTCCCACAGGCCTTTAAACTAGCAGTAATTAAACTGTTACTTAAAAGGCCCACCCTCGACGGTGGCATCCTCAGTAACTACAGACCGATCTCTAACCTCCCCTTTATATCAAAGATTTTGGAAAAAGCTGTGGCAGCCCAGTTGTGTGATCATCTGCAGAGCAATAATCTATTTGAAATGTTTCAGTCTGGATTTAGAATCCACCAGAGCACAGAGACCACACTATTAAGGGTAACAAATGATATTCTCATGGCCTCTGAAAAAGGATTTGTTTCTCTACTGGTTCTGCTGGATCTCAGCGCAGCATTTGACACCATAGACCACGAGATCCTACTGCGTAGATTAGAACCTTCTACCTTTTCTTTTTTTTCCCTGTTAAAAGGGCCTCAAACAAATGAGGATATGGACCTCAAACAAATGAGGATATGGACCTCAAACAAATGAGGATATGGACCTCAAACAAATGAGGATATGGACCTCAAACAAATGAGGATATGGACCTCAAACAAATGAGGATATGGACCTCAAACAAATGAGGATATGGACCTAAAACAAATGAGGATAAGGATCTAAAACAAATGAGGATAAGGACCTAAAAACAAATGAGGATAAGGACCAAAATACAAATGAGGATAAGGACCTAAAACAAATGAGGATAAGGACCTCAAACAAATGAGGATATGGACCTAAAACAAATGAGGATAAGGATCTAAAACAAATGAGGATATGGACCTCAAACAAATGAGGATATGGACCTAAAACAAATGAGGATAAGGATCTAAAACAAATGAGAATAAGGACCAAAATACAAATGAGGATAAGGACCTCAAACAAACCGCTCTACGGTTGGATGTCGGCGCAGTGTGAGGAGGAGTTAGGAACTGTCAGTGACTGAGTTGCAGGATTCACAAACTTTTACAACGTTCCACTAAATATTTCCAGCTTGTGAACATGTGTTTATACATGTGTGAGTATACTATACATGTGTGTATACGTGTGTATGTGCGTGTGTATATGTGTGTATACGTGTGTAAGTGATCTGCTACATGAGCTGTCAGAGTCGACTTAGTGGCTGAGGAAGTCGATGCTAGCTTTGACGGTGCGTCCAGTGGACACGTCCACCGCCATGGCTCGAATCTCCGTGTCACCAAACTGCATGAGGGTCTGGATCTCTCTGCGCGGCGCCGAGCTTTCCGTTCCACTCACATCCAGACGAAGTGTTCCACACTTCCTGACACCCGGCTCGCTGATGAAGCCCACGCTCTCCTTCTCCGAGCAGTAGACGTGGATGACGATGACCTGTTGCGAGGGCTTGGCCGGCGTGTAGCTCCGCTTCACGTTCTCCCCTAGGGCCACGGACTGGTCTGCGGAAATGAAGGTGTCGAAAACGTCAGTGCACCAGCGGGTTCCGTCCTTCACCAGCAGCTTCTCCGGCGGGTGCTTGCCCTCTACGAAGCGGTTGAGGACACCGACGCCATATGTAAGGGGCGAGCGGCGGACTTTGATGACGCTGGGGTCCAGGCCAAAGAGCACCGCCCCTTTCAGGATGGTGAGGCCCACGTCATGAGGGATGATGATGCGGCTGCGGCCCTGCAGCATGTTCTGCACGGCTTGTTGCAGCAGACTGGACTCAGCAAAACCTCCCACCAAGAACAGGAATTTGATGTCGCTCACCTCGGGCTTCTCGAAGAGCTCAGCTGAAGGACAAATACAGAAGGAGGTGTGGTGTAACCATGGTTACAACAAATACATTCATGGTCACTGAGAAGCGAAGAACAGGTCAACAGCACCACTGAGACCCAGATGATGGACTATATCAACTCATCCACTCCCCAAACCGACCATCTACTGCCCTTTCACTCAGAAACGACTCCATTCTACTCGTTTTCCATTCGTACCTGCTACTTTTTTAGTACCTGCTCGGCTGAGGTTCCAAGTGAGTCGAGTCGGGCCGAGAGTGTGACGTGAACTTACTGCGAGCCACTGATTGGCCACGGGGCGTGGCCCCAGGGGATGGGACATTGAGAGCGACTCATTCACTAGAATCCAACCTGCCCAGTTGCAGCGGTCGGGTTGCTTCATTTTATTTGTGAGATCTCAAAATCACGTCTGTCAAGTCACCGCAGTGTTCCAACGAGGAGGTTCCGACCTTCCTGTGTTTAGTGGCTAAGGACCGTGTTCAGAGGAAGCTGTGCAGGGCGACCCGGAATGACAAAGTATTCCCAGCGTTATTGTAGAACATAATAGAAGCTGGTAGGTGTTATTATACACTACCTAACCCATGGTGGAGTTTCACTATGCCCTTCTATGACGGCCCTGCCCACATTGAGGTTGTACTCAATTGTTATGTAAATGGACTAGTATGGAGTCGAGCCATGTCAGGTAGTACATTGGAACAGCGGCATGTGTATGCGTGCATGTGATGTGGATCCACCAGAAGATCAGGATCTGGATCTGTTAAATGTGTTAAAATATTGAGTCACTCTTGGACCTGCCTATAAAATGTTTGTATCTTTACAGCAAACTACGAACTACAATAAGACCAACAATAAAACTATGGGCTGAAGAACTAAGGCTCAACTAACGTGACCTACTTTCCTCTGATTGATGAATTATGTAACTGTGTTGGTTTCACACCAACACTCTTCTGATCTGCTACAGTACATCTTTGTGTGTGTGCGTGCGCGTGTTGTGTGTGTGTGTCTGACAGAAGCAGCTTACTCAGATGTTGGATGATGTGATCGATGGTGGGTTTGAAGAGAGAGTTCATGGCGTCTGGGTTCATCCTCAGCATCCCCTGAGACGACCACTTCACAAAGTCCACACTGAGGAGAGAAGATCAGGCACATGAAGATCCTTCATTGTCAGAGATGTTCAAACTAACATGTTACCAATGTATAGTACACGGCTCAATAACCTAGTTGACAGCACAAGCTTAATACTACGAATGGCCATAAATGCCGTCGCACCGCTGAAAAAGAGGGCTGTCACTAAAAAGAAGTTAGCTCCGTGGTACAATGCTCAAACTCGAGCTTTAAAACTAAAAACACAGAGGTTAGAAAGAGCATGGCGTTCCACACGAATCGACAGTCACTATGTCTTGTGGAGGAACAGCTTTGAAACATATAGAAAAGCCCTGCGACAAGCTAGAACCACCTATTACACTGAGCTGATAGAGGAGAACAAGAACTACCCCAGGTTCCTCTTCAGCTCTGTAGCCAGGCTGACAGAGCCATAGAGCAACAAATCCATCCATCCCACTGTCTCTGAACAGTAATGCTTTTATTCGCTTTTTTAATGATAAAATAGAAAAAATCAGAGATGGAATTAACCACCTCCTCTCCCCTCATATCAGCAAAACACAGTCCAATATCGCTCATTTAGATCCAGTGGTGGCTCAAGATGTTTATTTAGACAGATTTACTTTCATAAAACTTTCTGAGCTGACCTCACTGGTCTCCTCCTCCAAATCAACATGTCAGTTGGACCCTATACCAACTAAACTCCTTAAAGAGGCCCCTCCCACAAATTGGTAGTACTATATTAGACCAAATTAATATTTCGTTACTGAGTTACTTAAAAGCCCACCCTCACCACTGACATCCTCAGTAACTACAGACCGATCTCTAACCTCCCCTTTCTATCAAAGATTTTGGAAAAAGCTGTAGCAGCCCAGTTGTGTGATCACCTGCAGAGCAGTAATCTATTTGAAATGTTTCAGTCTGGATTTAGAATCCACCATAGCACAGAGACCGCACTGGGTAAAAAATTATATTTTCGTGGCCACTGAAAAAGGACTCGTTTCTCTACTGGTCCTGCTGGATTCTACTGGTCCTGCTGGATTCTACTGGTCCTGCTGGATCTCAGTGCAGCATCTGACACCATAGACCATGAGATCCTACTGCAGAGATTAGAACAAGATGTCAGGATTAGAGGAACAGCACTTGCCTGGTTTAAATCCTACTTATCAGACAGATTTCAATTTGTTAATGTAAATGAGGAATCCTCCATACGCACTAAAGTTAACTATGGAGTTCAACAAGGTTCTGTACTTGGTCCAATCCTTTTTACTCTATCCATGCTGCCATTAGGCAACATTATCAGAAATCATAATATAAACTTCCACTGCTCTGCAGACGACACCCAGCTATACTTATCTGCAAGGCCCGACAACCCAAACCATTTGATTAAACTCCAGGATTGGATTCAGACATGGATGACCCAGAACTCTACTTCTTAACACAGAAAAAACTGAGGTCATAGTCTTAGGGCCAAAACACCTTAGTGCCCCACTGTTAAATGAGGCAATAACCCTGGATGGCCTCATACTGTGAGGAACCTGGGAGTTTGATTTGACCAGAACTTATCATTTGACCAATATATCAAACAGATATTTAGAACAGCCTTCTACCACCTGAGCAATATTAAGAGAATCAGAAATACCTTTTCTGGACAAGATTCAGAAAAACTAATCCATGCCTTTATACCTTCTAGTCTGGATTACTGTGACTCTTTAATGTCAGGATGTCACAGTCGGTCCCTGAAAAGCCTCCAGCTGCTCCAGATCGCTGCAGCTCACATACTGACTGGAACCAGAAGACCAGATCAGATAACTCCCGTCTTGGCTTCCTTACACTGGCTCCCAGTAAAAAGTAGAATAGATTTTAAAATCCTACTTCTTACTTTTAAGGCCCTAAATAATCCAGCCCCGTCCTACATTAGAGAACTTATCACTCCCTACAAACCAAACAGATCACTCCGCTCTCTAAACTCAGGCCTACTGGTTGTTCCCAGAATGAATAAAAGTAGAACAGGTGGTAGAACCTTTAGCTACCAAGCTCCTCTCCTGTGGAATCAGCTCCCACTCTCAGTTCGGGAGTCTGATTCTGTCTCAAGACTCAAAACTGACTTTTTTGACAAAGCTGATAGTCAGAACTAGATCGGGCGAGACCTGAGTTGAATTGTCCATACTAAGCTGCTATTGGCTCAGGCTGCTGAGGGGAATTTCCCATCATGCACTTAGAATGAGCACATAGATTGAGCACCCTACCTTCAAATTCTCACCCCTGCTACAAACTCTGTGCCCCAGCACACTACATTTAAGGAAACTCAGGAAACCACATGCACTATCTTCGAAGCCAAGACGGTCAGGAGGACACCGGCATCCCGAGTCTCAAGCCACGAATGATCTGGTGGTGGGTCCTGAACGTGCAAGCGAGCAGCGACGAACCCGGAGATTGAAAAGACCATAACAAAGATGGACATAAACATTTAATCATTCACATTTAAAAATGTTTGTATTGGTATTGTTATTGAACACTCTACGTAACATCTATTGCATGTCTGTCCTTCCTGGGAGTGGATCCCTCACCTGTGACTCTCCCTAAGGTTTCTACCTTTTCTTTTTCCCCCCGGTAATTTCTCCTTTCCCTTGCTGAGGGTCTAAGGACAGAGGATGTTGCCCACCCTGTGAAGCCATATGAGACAAACTCTTGTCTTGATAGTATAATTGTAGTTTACAGTAATGATGACCCTAACCCGAACTCACTTTATAGAGGTTTGAAAAACAATACTTCCCTGGTCCACATGTTTCGTCAAGGTTTTATTGAGGTTATTGAGTTATAGGGCTCAGTTCCATCCACAACACTGTTACTTTACTGTGTGACATCATGCCTGTGCTGGTAGCTGGTCCTGATCTACTGTAGCAGCAACATTCTGTATTACTTCATAAACTGAGAGAACCAGTGGAGTCCTCCTGACCCTAACCTGAACCTGAGAGAGCTCAGTCTCCCCAAAACACTTCTGTGGAGAACTACACCAGCTTGAATCAAGGTCTTGTTCCTTCCCAATAAAGAGAAAACATTTCCCACAGGTCAAATAAACAGACTGACCACAAGACAGAAAATCTGAGATGAACCTACAGCTGCCGCATTCTCTGGGTGAGTCATAGAAATCAAACTGTGTGTGAAACTTGCTTGCTTGGAAGGCGGGACTAGCCGCCATTTTCAGCCAATCAGGAGATAGTGACGTTTCGGGAGGGTGGGGGTGAGGCAAAACCCCATGTTTCTGCCTTAGGAGGAATTCCTGAGTTTTAAAAAGGCTTGTTTAAAAAAACAAATGGGTTTCTGAGACTATGAATACCGTTTATCATCACAATAGAGGCTAAAGAACAAATAGAGCCCCTTAAAGGGACACACTAGGTCCCCTTTAAGAGTAAATATGTGAGTTCAGCACCAGTGTCCAAAGGGACTTACAGCGTCTGCATCACCTGTCCTGTTCCTCTTGTCGAGATCTTTGCTTGTGTTGTGCGTTGCTTTGGACAAAACCATCTGCTAAGTGAATTGTAGAATTGTTGTGTTTTGCCTGTGAGAGTGCAGCATGTCACTACAGCCAAAACAAACAATTCTCAAAGCCACCTGAAGTCAACTGAGATTTGTCTGCAACATGGCGTCTTAGACTAACTGTTATGTTCGTTCACTTCAGACCTAAGTCATTGATTTCTTGAGCCTCTCTCTCAAAACCCTGCAACAATCCATAGTGTCCACTGTCCATCTGTCATGTTCCCATGTGATTATTTGAGATGTGATGTGCACGTGTCTGTGTGTGTGTGTGTGTGTGTGTGTGTGTGTGATGTTCACTAACTGTGACTGTGTGACAGTGTTCATGTCAGCCCCACCCAACCCTTCCCAGCACAGAGACACACTGAAGACTTCCAGTCAGGCGTCACAGGATCCAGGTCTGGATCCAGCTCCAGTTTCATGCAGAGAAACATATTGTTGATGTCCCTCTGGGATTATGGAAACAGGCACAGGACTGGGTTATTCAAGTGTAGACTCCACGAGGGTCCTAGAGCGCAGAGGTGTTGATGCTCTAATGGTGAACAAAGGTATCTGATCCTCTGCTTCACACAGAGCAGATACAGTGAGTCTGATAGTCAGTACGTTTACATGCACCGTTTAATCAGATTACAGCCATAATTCAACTATGCTCCTCATTCGGGCAATTGTCCGAGTTTACATGGCATTGAGAAAATTGATTAATTGGCCGAAGCATGTCACACACCAGTACGATAGGTGGCGCTGCACCCATTTCAGCTAGTGGTAATAGACTTACCACTAGGTTGACCTTTTTACGTCACCAGCAACAACAAACTCAGGCAGCATGTGAGAAAGAGCAAGACGAAGCTACATCCTTCTACATTTTGTATGTGATGTAGTTGATAATTACACAAATCAGCACAGTGGCACCCTCGCTTGTGGTGATTTTGGAGGATAGACACTGCCGCCAGATGC
>JAFBJT010107900.1:35798-49122 GCA_016785325.1 Chascanopsetta lugubris | reverse complement strand
GAAGAGGAGGACCACGCGCCAGAGAAGACGGCGGAAGGCATGCGACATGTCTCAAAGATTCAGGTAAGTTTGAAAGCAGCATTTCACATCTACATCTATGGTGATAATGTATAACACTATTTAATGTAAGTTATTTATTTGGTGTATTTTTTTTTACCATTTATAATGAATAACGCAAAGGATTTCATTGTTATGTATCAGTCCTTGCATATTTCTCCTTATTCTCCACATTCATCATGGTGATTGTTGTACTGATGGTTATTGTGACTGTTGCCACCTCGGAGTGCACGACAGAGATGGATGCATGTTGCAGCAGCAGCAGCAGCAGCAGCAGCAGCAGCCTGCAGGTTCTAAGGTTCTGACAGCTGGATGTCTCATTATCACTCCTCATGTGCAAATGAAGGATTCAGACACATAGGCAGCATGTCTGTTCCACCTTCAGATCTTGCCCCATATGTGTGTGTGTGTGTGTGTGTGAGTGTGAGAGAGGTGAGAGGACAGACGAGCCTCGGCGAGACACGTCCTTTTAAAAACGTGTTCGCTGTCCATGGTGCTGAAATCTGCCCGGATTTTCTTAATGGGGAGCAGCAGCAGCAGCAGCAGCAGCAGCAGCATCTCCCTTCACTCACACCGCTGCTGGGTTGAAACCTGTCTGTACCACCAGTGCTGCCACCACTGGACCCAGAAGGCAGCCAGGTGTGAGTTGAAATGCCTTGCTCAAGGGCACAGAACTCCCCCCGGATGGTACAGGAGATGTGTGCAGCCGGAGCAGGGCTGCGTCGATGCAAATGAGCATGCGTGCTTATAGTCAAGTGAAGCTTCTGCACATCTGTCCCACCTCCCCTCCTGTCTCACGGCACTTTGTCTCACCCCCCCCCCCCCCCCCCCCCCCCCCCCCCCCCCCACCCCACCATCGCCCCCCCCCCCCTCTACCCCCCACCCCTCTGCAGGTGCACGCGGATATGCCCCAGGTGTCGTGCGCGCGGATCATGGTCGCTGGGATAAAGGTGGATGTGGTGACAGGCAGCGGATAGTATGTGCGCACGCTTGGCACGGCGATGTGGCACAGCATGGCACGCGTAAAGATGGGTCGTCTCCTCGCTCTCCTGTGTCTCCCCGCGCTCTTCTTCCGCGCCCCCGTGCTCTCGCACCGAAGCGGCGGCAGCAGCATCCAGGAGCGCTCGGTGGTGCCGCGCGCCGCGTCCCGCTCCGTGGCCCGCATGGACGGGGACGTGATCATCGGCGCGCTCTTCTCCGTGCACCACCAGCCGTCCGCGGAGAAGGTGGCGGAGCGCAAGTGCGGGGACGTCCGCGAGCAGTACGGCATCCAGCGGGTGGAGGCCATGTTCCACACGCTGGACCGGATCAACAGCGACCCGGACCTGCTCCCCAACATCAGCCTGGGCTGCGAGGTCCGGGACTCCTGCTGGCACTCGTCCGTGGCCCTGGAGCAGAGCATCGAGTTCATCCGGGACTCCCTCATCTCCATCCGGGACGACAAGGACGGGTCCAAGTGGTGCATCGACGGCACCCCGCCCAACCAGCCCCCGCCCACCAAGAAGCCCATCGCAGGCGTGATCGGACCCGGGTCCAGCTCCGTGGCCATCCAGGTGCAGAACCTGCTGCAGCTCTTCAACATCCCGCAGATCGCCTACTCCGCCACCAGCATCGACCTGAGCGACAAGACCCTGTTCAAGTACTTCCTGAGGGTGGTGCCCTCTGACACCCTGCAGGCCCGGGCCATTCTGGACATTGTCAAGAGATACAACTGGACCTACGTGTCTGCCGTGCACACTGAGGGTGAGAGTCCAACACTGTCTTCTATGATTGGCTGGTGTGTTGTGTACTAATCTAAAGGAATCACCATCAATATACATGTTAAACGCCATGTTGTATCCATCACCTCACCCTCACCCTTCTGAGAACATACGGTCGACTCCAGTCGTCATTAAAACTCAATTGATGTTTTGTACGTCCACTCTAGATCGCAGGCGTGATCGGACCCGGGTCCAGCTCCGTGGCCATCCAGGTGCAGAACCTGCTGCAGCTCTTCAACATCCCGCAGATCGCCTACTCCGCCACCAGCATTGACCTGAGCGACAAGACCCTGTTCAAGTACTTCCTGAGGGTGGTGCCCTCTGACACCCTGCAGGCCCGGGCCATTCTGGACATTGTCAAGAGATACAACTGGACCTACGTGTCTGCCGTGCACACTGAGGGTGAGAGTCCAACACTGTCTTCTATGATTGGCTGGTGTGTTGTGTACTAATCTAAAGGAATCACCATCAATATACATGTTAAACCCTCTGGTCCTGGGGGGTGTCAACAATATCAACTCAGCATTTTTGGTTTTAGTCCAAAAAAGTACAAGTTGTAACTTTAAAGGTGCAGTGTGTGAGATTTGGTGACCTCTTGCATGTTGTATCCATCACCTCACCCTCACCCTTCTGAGAACATACGGTCGACTCCAGTCGTCATTAAAACTCAATTGATGTTTTGTACGTCCACTCTAGGCTACTGTAAAAACATGGCGGCCTCCATAAAGAGGACCCCCGCCCTCCTCATGTAAATACATTAATGAGCTCATTTTAGGGTAATGGGGGGGGAAAGTAAAACATATAGGTGATTATAAATTCACGAAAATGTCAGTATGTAATTGTTTTGTCATATATTTACAAGTGACAAAAATGACAAAAATCGTAGACACTGCACCTTTAATGTAAACACTCGTCATAATCTAAAGTGATGAATAGATGAAAATGCCTCTTCAAAATATAACGGGCCAGATTTCATCCTCCGGTGGAGCGGTTCAGGCCGGTTGGCCGTATGTTTGACCCCCCTGCTCTAGTCTATAACTAACAAACACAGGCAGTGTTGCCATAGACTGTTTAGCAAGGGAAGATATTGGTCTATAAACCACAGGCCCAATTACTATGTGATACGAACCTAACCAGATACATGGGTAATTATGGGCCTACATACTCAATCATTTCACATTAAAGGTACAGTGTGTAGGAAATCTAGCGATGCTGTTGCACACCCCTCAGCTCACCCTTCCCATCCAAACATATTGGAGAATATGTCCTCCGTTTTCATGACAACTCACAGGTGTTTGGTTTCTTCATTCTTGGCGTCTGTATAAACATCAGCCGGAAGTAGACTGAATATGCCAAAAACGTACACACTGGACCTTTAATCATAGGATTGTGCAGCTTTGCAGGGACACAATTATCACCCTGCTGCATCCAGTACATTTTACTGAGTCCATCAGACTCTTTTATGGGAGCATTTTGTCATGAGTGTGAATTTGCATATTTATTAAGGTTTCAGTGCAGTGTTGAGATTCTTGTGTGAATGTCCCTTTAGTGACGCTGACTCACTCTTCCCATGCACCGTGACAAAGCTGCGTGTGCGGGGAGGAATGCACACTTTGGGTATAGTCTGTGAGCGGAGCGTATGCAGAGTAAATATTGGGTTTCTCATACTGGTTCACTGTGAGATGCGGTGATTCTTTGCCCGTTTCTCCTTTTGCTGGCACTTTGCTGTAAATCTTAGTTTGTTGAATCACACTTGGACCTCACATTCGTTTTAAAACCTTGAATTAATAGCATGATTTACCCTCTACGACAAGGCCCGGGATGAAAAATGACATGGTTGTTTTAAATCCCGCCAGGTCCTTTATAAATTAAAACGCCTTATCTGCTGGTATGAATAATGGCGTCCCATATTTCATGCGGCCATGGGCTCACTTTCTATATTTGAAGAGCTTTTTGTTAGGGGCTGTGCTGCAGCACAACAGTTATGATGGAGATTGGGCAGACAGGGTAATTACTTGCGAAGTCAATTATGTGCATGGCTTTTCATTAAAGTCTTAGTGAAACACAGTCGGTGACTGACGGACCATGTTACCCTGAATTGCCCCTCGAGCTGCAGACACACAGGGGCTGTTGAAAATCTTTGGAAAGTCTTATTATCTTCAGGTGTTGGGATCCGTGCATGAGATAGATGAAGACAGGGAGTTGGGGAGCTGCACTACCTGCAGGCCTAACTAGGTGGCATCAGCTGTCTGACCTTCAGCGCACCTACACGAGCATCCTCAGGGAGTGAAGTCATAATTTAAGAGTAATGAAAGCCCCGGCCTGGGGATGCGTGGATTTGATTGCAAGCGTCAGAGCGGAGTCGTGCCGCGGTTCAAGCGGTGAAACTAGGATACTGTTTTTCAAAGAGGTGAAGTTCAAACCTCCTCTTTTTGTACGAGAAGTTTGGAGCCGGATTAACTGTGTTTATCTGAGCCTCCACATTATAATTCCTCCCGACCTTATCCTGACCTTTAAGAAGTCAAACTCGTTTGTTTTGCTCCATCTCTGCGAATAGCGGTCACGACTGGCTCAAGCTCATGAGTTCCCTCTCTCCCCGCCGCACGAGACGAGTTATAAATGCAGCTTGTTGCCCCTAGCAACAGCAAGGGCTGTGGAAATTGCATAAATTACCTGTCCCGATTATCACCGGTCTGATAGGAACACTCCAAAGTGGGGGCTTTTTGGTGGGCATTGTCAAACGGGCCATCGGCTAATGCACCCACTGCCCACCCGTCTGTCTCCCAATGGAGACGGAGAGGGCGAGATAATTGGACGCCATTATTTCCATTTACTGGTGGGAGAGAGCGAAATGAGGCAAATGAAAATACCATCAAAGGACCATTGGAAAAAGTAACAAACCATTGTGTGCAGGAGCGAATGCATTCTGTTTTTTTTTACCTCTCTCGCTCAGAGGAGCACCTCCATGCTCGGCGTACTCGTTCCCTCATCACCTTCACTCGGGGAGGCACAGCGAGGGGGGTCTCTCAGGAAATCTCACGGAAACAACAAATGTTTTCAGATTGGTACCAATAGGTGCTCTTACAGACGCTCGATTTAAGATTCGCTGAGTCAGCAGTCGCACAAAGTAGGTGAGTCAGTAACTAACTTTATGCAAACTTCTTCTACTCCAAGGCGGGGGTTGCACAAACCTTTTTCTTTTTTCACTGAGGGTCACATACAGAAAAATGCACAAAAGACTGGGCTACTATTAACGTCAACACAAGAAATCAAATTAAACATGCACCACAAGTCTCCATTTACGGCTGGGTCTTGTCAAAATGTACAAATTCCATTTAAACACACAAATATGAGCGATTTATGCCTTGCTCTGAGGTGTGGTTTCCAGCAGAAGTGTAGCCATTTCAGGGTGGGTTTTGATCCATGAAGCTCCAAACATGATAGGAACACAGTTTACTCAAATTTGACCCCAGCGTTAGATTAGTCACTTCCTGGTTGAGTGGAAAAGCTGCTGAGCAGCTGCTGATGCAGTGCAAGCTGGGACAGATAGAGCTGTAGAACTGTCCCAGGTCCTCCACGTCGGAATAAGTCTACAGGATTAAATAGGCCGCCAGGAAAAGCCTTGTTTGTTTATAGGTGAAAACACACCGTCCTCACATGTAGACAGTAAATCAAAAGAAAACAATCAATTTGTTCCGTGAGTCCCATCTTGAACCTCTGATTCCCTTCTCACACCAGGCACCGATCACACGCACACACACATTCAGAGACACATGTTCCAGCACGCACCCGTGATTGGATCGCCTGTGTAATCCAGCTGTCATGCTAAAGAGCCGTGGGCTTGATCAACAATCCAGACCGTGACACATTAGCAGAGCACTGTGGTGGTCCACATGGAAATAGGGAGATTTAGACTCGGACGGAGGGGGGGGGGGGGGGGGGGGGGCTCCCGTTCGATTGGGATGGTTAAACAAGGAAAGCTATCTTCTGTGTATCTGGCCACTCTTTTGGCTTTGATTGCAATCAGTAAACTCGCCGACACTCATTATCAGAGGATCAGAGCTTCACTCTGGGACTGATGCACTGAGCAAAAGCTGGAGGAGGAGGAGGGGGGGGGGGGTTTAAGCAAAGCATTGATTGTGTATCAGTGCATTAATTAGAGACGTGGCTGGATTGCAATTACTCATGCCGTTTAATGGCGTGTTTTTGCACGTAACAAGGTGTGTAATTGTTACTGTTGACGCCTGTTAGTTCTGAATCATTGACTGCGTCAGTGACAATCGAAGAGTAATGCCGAGTGTTTTCATGTCAGAATTAGCGGAAATCATCGCAGCCGGCGCATTATCCATGTCCACGACGGCTCATTTATGGAATGAGATTATACCGCAAGCAAAACTGTTTTCTTGTCCAGAAACCAGCCGGGGCGGGATGTTCTCTTTCCTCAATAGTCTCTTTCGACACCTCCAGGGAACTATGGAGAGAGCGGAAAAGGGGAGGGGTGGGGGGGGGGGGGGGGGGGGGGGGGGGGGGGGGGGCTCCCGTTCGATTGGGATGGTTAAACAAGGAAAGCTATCCTCTGTGTATCTGGCCACTCTTTTGGCTTTGATTGCAATCAGTAAACTCGCCGACACTCATTATCAGAGGATCAGAGCTTCACTCTGGGACTGACGCACTGAGCAAAAGCTGGAGGAGGAGGGTGGGGGGGGGGGGGTGGCTCGGAGGGGGAAGGGGGGGGGGGGGGGGGGGGGGGGGGGGGGGGGGGGGGGGGTTTAAGCAAAGCATTGATTGTGTATCAGTGCATTAATTAGAGACGTGGCTGGATTGCAATTTCTCATGCCGTTTAATGGCGTGTTTTTTGCACGTAACAAGGTGTGTAATTGTTACTGTTGACGCCTGTTAGTTCTGAATCATTGACTGCGTCAGTGACAATCGAAGAGTAATGCCGAGTGTTTTCATGTCAGAATTAGCGGAAATCATCGCAGCCGGCGCATTATCCATGTCCACGACGGCTCATTTATGGAATGAGATTATACCACAAGCAAAACTGTTTTCTTGTCCAGAAACCAGCCGGGGCGGGATGTTCTCTTTCCTCAATAGTCTCTTTCGACACCTCCAGGGAACTATGGAGAGAGCGGGATGGAGGCCTTCAAGGAGCTGGCCTCGCAGGAAGGCCTGTGCATCGCCCACTCGGACAAGATCTACAGCAACGCCGGGGAGAAGCACTTCGATCGCCTCCTGAGGAAGCTGCGCGAGCGTCTGCCCAAAGCCCGCGTGGTGGTGTGTTTCTGCGAGGGCATGACCGTCCGAGGCCTCCTCATGGCCATGAGGCGTCTGGAAGTGTTCGGGGAATTCCTCCTCATCGGCAGGTACGTTTTCCTTCTTCCATCCCCCCCCCCCGCCGCCCCCCTTAAGCCTTTAATGCATCTATCCGTCCAACTGCATGGCGAGAAATTGGTTAACAGGCTGGAAGGCTGCGTTGTCTTCCTGATGTGTGTCACCAAGGCAACGGAGAAGAATTAGACCACATACCAATAGCGCTGAATAGAAATGTTCTCCGGCAATGAATAATTGGTATTTCTGTCACAGACGCGGAACTAGAGGAGGAGGGGGGGCGTTGGTGGTGGTGGTGGGGGGGGCCGGGGATCGGCTCCGTTAGTCTGCGCTCAGCCTCGCTTATTCCTCATCGATCGATCAAAGAGGAGCAGGAGAATCAAACCCAGGCAGATATTCACTCCATCTTTCTCTCCCTCCGCCTCCTCCTCTTTTTGTCCCCTATAAGCCAATGTTGAGCGACAGTGACTGACTGCCGTGCTAATCTTAGTCATTAGAAAAGGGCAAGTGGAGTCGTCTCACACGCTTGTATACTGTGGCGCGTTGCACGGTTTAAAGAAACAGCCCCGGAGGAAGATTCGCAGTTGTCAGGAGGAGCCCCAGCGACCCCGGTGCTAACTTTCACTTCCCGCGGGCGAGTTCTCCGCGTTTGCGAGCGGGACGGGCTCCTCGGCGCCGGGCAGTCGTCAGCTGTACGTTAACATGAAGAGGGACCGGAGTGAGACGGCGGGGGGGGGGGGGGGGGGGGGGGGGGGGGGGGGGGGGGGTGTTATTCCCTGCAGTTTTGAATACCTTGTATTTGTAGAAGGCCAATCAGAAGGGTGTAGTGCAGCGTGCAAGTTCGCCACTAGATGTCACTTAAGCCCAGAGGTTGCGCCTTTAAACCAGCGTCCCTCACCTCTGTCCGTTCGCACCGAACTAAGCCCACAGTCCATTTGACAAGGTCAAAGGTCAGGATCTGCACCATTTTACATTCAAAAATACTTCTGAATATGAGATCCAAGACTTAACATGTGTTGGAATCAGCACACGGTGTCAGTCACATGCAATTATGTTGGCTTTGTCCCCTAGTGGTGGAATTGCAGAGATGGCAAGTGCAGCTCCTGTGATTGAGAGTTGAAGTGTTTATGTTGCACGTGTCATAACCACTTGTGTTGCAGGCAGCGCTCGTTTCTTTTCAGATGCCGGCACATGCCCTTTAAATTATCCATCATAATGACACTCCGGAGCTGCATTCCCATATCTCTACTTTCCTCTTCCCTCTATAGGATGGGATGGGAAAGTGGGGCCCATTTTTAGCTTTTTGCGGAAGTCTCCATGGGCGGAAGACAAGCTTCTGGGTCACTAAGATAGAGAGATGGCGAGAGAGAGAGAGCGAGAGAAGGGGGAGGAGATGAAGAGAGAGAGAGAGAGTGTCGAAATGACAGAGGGGGTCTGGGCTAACACAGACACTGAAGCCATGTGTGTGTTTACAGGCGTGGACTGAACCAGTGAATGATGCCGGCAGACAGTTACTGGTTGATCAAAGGGAACTTGCTCTCTTCATTCGTGCTTTCACCTCTGAAAACCTCTTTCATGAAGTGTGTGTGTGTGTGTGTGTGCGTGTTAGAATTACACAAAAACAAACACATAGTGAATGAAACAACGCGTCAAAACAAGAAGAACAAGCTAAAACAAATGTAGTTATATTAAAACTGGCATCAGTGTCTGAGCAGATCCGATATGAGACTAGTACAACAACTGGTTCATATTTCATATTTACCTTATAAAATATGACATTCCGGGAACGGAACATTTGATAAATATCTCAGGTGTTTTCTGGACATATGATCAACTATTGTGCAAGTTGTTGTTTCCACTTCCTTTATATCAGTATCAGAGTTGGGGCCCCTCCATGGAGGCTGCCATCTTGCACCACCATGTTTTCACAGGAGCCCAGAATGGACAAACTCACCATCTGTTGGAGACCTCGAAGCTACTATGACTGTAAGCTTTTAAACGGACAGATTTATATTCATTTTCTGTTTACAGAAGAGAGGAAAGGAAAACTCAAAAGCACCAGTAGAGCCCCCTGTTGGCCAAACTGTGAAACATTTCACACGTCAGGGCATCATCATCATCATCATCATACTCAAACAGGGATGAAATAATTTTCATCATTAACTTTTTGAAAAATAAGGAAAGTTTCTCATCAAATTACTCGGTTGGTCAGGTGAAACAAGGAATCCCAAGTTCCAAATTCACTCGATTTATATATTTTTCCAGTCATCGAATCGAAACCTACAAACTAGATTAAGTAGGATCTAGTATTTCTTTCCTAATTTCCATCATTGAGGTGTTCACATTTCTAAATATAGACAACGTTCGGTAAATTCAAGAGCAGCTCTTGTTGTTGTGCAGAGTTTGGAGACTGTTTTTTTTTTTTCATGCAGCCCGACTCACCCCCTCTTCAGACGAGGGCCAGGTGTGGCGGTGTGCTCGACCCACTTCATCCCTGACCTGCTGTCTCCACTCTGCATCACTCCAACGCTGCACCTCCACTACACTCTGCTCCGCTATTGTCAGACAGAGGAGCTCTCGTCTCTCTCTCTCTCTCTCGTACGTCAGTCATGATTTGGCCAATCAGCTGCCTCCATGCCTTTGTAACACACACACACACACACACACACACACACACACTTTCCAAAAATGTCCTCTGGGGGTATTTTACTTAAGTTGCTCCCCACAAATATGAACATATGAACACACACACACACGCACACACACATACAGTATATACACATATTACGTAATGCTTTTCATTCCCCACACCCTAACCTTTACCTTAATGTAGTACAGAGTATATACACACACACACACACACACACACACACACACACACACACACACACACACAACACACAGGGAGTTGGATGTATTGCTACACTCAGCAGTAGTTCATATTCCTGATGAATACAGTCACAGTGTGTAATGTGCCGTAACAGATCCACCGACAGTTATTTCCAGCTCTCATCTTCCTATTCGCACTGAGGAGGAATTCTAATAGTTACCAACTCTATTTGTTTCACAGAGCCCGACTGGTGTTTTGGTTCAGTTTCAGTGAACTTACTAATCCCGTCCAATTTTAGCATTGAACAACAGAGGGACAGAAATACGCTTCTGATTGGAGATGGTGGAGACAGCAAATAGTTTGGGTGATGTTGGTGGCCATATGTTTCATTGTGTGTGTGTGTGTGTGTGTGTGTGTGTGGTGTGTGTGGGTGTGTGTGCTGTATGTTTGTTGCTGTTTGGTACTGTATGATTGGCCATGTAACAAATTATGTAAGATACTTGCGATGAGTCACATTTGCCCTGTGGCCACTTTCCTAATGCAAATACCCCTCAGTGATCCAATCATGGTCGACTTCTGTTAGATAAAAGATAAAGTTTGGCTTGGTTTGAATTTGATTATAGTATTTAATCACTGAACCAGTTTATTTTTCTAATTAATCCAACATCTTTTGAATTATTTATTTAGAGTAAAATCATGTAGGTAGAGGCTACAAACTAGGATTTAGGATATATTTTTTACATATAGGAAAAATAAATTGTAAAAATTCTATTGATTTTCATAATGAAACAATATCATTGTTTTAAAGATAGAAAATAAAAATCGGGAATGAAATCACTGCTCTGGCAAGAAAGAGACTAATGAATAAGAAATTCATTTAAGAACCAATGATTAAAACTCATGGTTGTGACTATAATAGAATACAAGTGTGAGCGCAGAGGAATGGATTATATCTATTTAAATATCTGTTTGTTTTTAACTCTATTCAACTCTACTCAAACTCACTTGAATCTCCACCTACTCGCTTATATAACAAACACAGGATACAAGTGTTTGTGTTCAGCTGTTGGTTGTGCAGATTTGAAACTGTTGCACAGAGCATGTGTTTCCTCCTCGTGCAGCTCCGAGCTCCAGTTCCTGAATGGCAGCACCGAGCCAAACCCACCTCCCCACCTCCCCACCTCCCCTCCCATCCGCCCGCCTGCTCGCCCGCCTGCTCTCTGGCAATTAGCGCCATTGCTTCTCTCTCCCGCCCTAATGCCGCTCCAACGCTGTTATTACTAAACAGCATTTGCATAAGCTGCTTTTCTGCATTGTAACACTCATTCCTGTGCCACGCTTTTGCACGTCTTGGTGCCGGATACCATTTTAAAGAGGTCTCAATCTTTTGCCCCCCCCCCCCCCCCAGCCCCCCGACAAAATGGACCCTGACACTGGTTGGATTCTCTGCCTGTGTTTCGCCCCGGCGCTGGTTGTTGGCAGGTTGATGGAGACGTGACGAGGTGCAAGGAAAGCTGTGAACACCCATATTGTCTGTGTCACGCGTGCATTTAGCGGCCATGTGCAAGGAAGTCAGGTTTTTTTGACTGGAAGCTTGAATAAATGAAATGTTTAGGGGCGAGAGACAATGACACACACAGAGAAAGAGAGAGAGAGAGAGAGGGAGTTGTGGCACGACACATTTAGCCTTTTCCCCGTCATCTGCGACACTTTTATCTCAGGAGGGTGGAGGATGAGGAGTTCTTCTTCTTCTTCTTCTTCTTCTTCTTCTTCTTCTTCTTCTTCTTCTTCTTCCCCTCCTCGTGAATAATTTGGCAAATAGCGGGGGCACGAGCAGAGAAAGAGACCTTATCTTCTGGCAGCAGCTCCGGCACAGACGCCAAAATAAATCTTTTCATCCAGAAAGCGTAGATGATGAACGGGAGGATCCGGCTGTGAATTTCAATTTAAAGGAGCAGTGTGTACGATTTTTTGGTCACATCGAGTGGTGAAGTTGCACGTTGTGTCCATCACCTCACCCTGACCATTCAGAGCGTGCAGGAGAACCTACGGTGGCCCTCGGTTGGCATTAAAAGCTCAAACGATGGTGAGTGCGTCCACTCTGGGCTACTGTAAAAACATGGCGGCCCCCGTAGAGAGGACCCGCTCCTCTTGTAAATATACATTGATGGGTCCATTTGAGGGAAATGGGGAAAAACACATTGAAGTCATCATGAAAATGTCGGTATGTCTTTGTTTTGTAATGTTTTTTTTTTCTACCAATAGAAGTGACACAAATGAACAAAATCGTACACACTGCGCCTTTAATACCAGTTCATCGCTGAAATTCCAGATTAGTAGATTATGACGGTGACACACCGGAGGACTGGGTGTCTTCCAAACCACCTAATCTTATTCCCCTCTTCCCTCGTTCGCCTTATCTTCAAACCAATAGGCTTCAAGTGTGTTGAAGCGTTGGTTCAAATCCCAGGAACCTTTCCTCTCCCTTCATCCTCCATAGCAACCGACCCGTAGTAAAGAGGGAGTGAATGGAAAGAGTGGAGGGAGGAGGAGGAGGAGGAGCAGCACCGTGATCATGGTGTCGTGACCTTCTGCACTACCGCGCGGCAAGTTTAGCCAGAGTTCACCGGGGCAGGAACGAGGGTAATTTCCCTCGTTAGCAGGGTGGGATATATATCTATGATTAGAATATTATGAAAGGGGCCCTTATGTGTGTGCCTGCGCCGCTCGCGCTGCCGTCGCCATGGAGATGGTGTTTTGGTGTCGGTGTGATCGTCTCGCTGAGGATCTGTCATTCAGTCTGTCAGCAAGTGGCTTCAAGCACAATAGTCCCTTCTCCCAAAATATGGCTGACATCTGAGAAATTCCTCCCAGCAACAACAGTAACCAAGATGGTAATTATGAGATTAGGACACGCTGTCGATGCTCATTCACCAAACGCCTCCTCCTCCTCCTCCCCCCCCTCCTCTGCCTCCTCATCCCCCTCTTCCTCGCCGCACACATGCGGGTGCACTCGGGGATGTGTAGTGAAGTCGGGATGGGCCGTGTGGCGCTAATCGAGCGGCGGGCAACAATGAGCTGCATCTGAATATTTATAAACGCGCCTCTGATGTTAATTGCGAGCAGCCACACATTGTTGTGGATTTCTCTGTGTGTTCAATTGAGGCCCTGGTGCTGAGGAGAGTGGGGGGGGGCCGGGGGGGGGGGGGGGGGGGGGGGGGGGGGGGGGGGGGGTGACACTAGAGGGATCAGAAATAGAACACTGGCCTCGCATCTGGACATAGTGGTTGTCACATCATGATTCACTGAGGCCGAAGAGCTTCTGTTGCAGACATGGGACCTGACT
>JAFBJT010107900.1:0-13001 GCA_016785325.1 Chascanopsetta lugubris | reverse complement strand
CAGCTCTATGAGGCCGGGTTCTATGAGGCACAGGTCTATGAGGCCTGATTCTATGAGGCACAGCTCTATGAGGCCGGGTTCTATGAGGCACAGGTCTATGAGGCCTGATTCTATGAGGCACAGCTCTATGAGGCCGGATTCTGTGAGGCACAGCTCTATGAGGTGCAGCTCTATGAGGCCTGATTCTATGAGGCACAGCTCTATGAGGTGCAGCTCTATGAGGCCTGATTCTGTGAGGCACAGCTCTATGAGGTGCAGCTCTATGAGGCCGGGTTCTATGAGGCACAGCTCTATGAGGCTCAGCTCTATGAGGCGCAGCTCTATGAGGCCGGGTTCTATGAGGCACAGCTCTATGACATTCTAAGAGGCAGCAGCAGCAGCAGCAGCAGTAACAGTAACAGCAGCAGCAGCAGCAGCAGCAGCAGCAGCAGTAACAGTAACAGCAGCAGCAGCAGCAGTAACAGTAACAGCAGCAGCAGCAGCAGCAGAAACAGTAACAGCAGCAGCAGCAACAGCAACAGCGCAGGGCCGCAGCAGCAGCAGCAGTAACAGCAGCAGCAGCAGCAGCAGTAACAGCAGCAGCAGCAGGAGCAGTAGCAGCAGCAGCAGCAGCAGTAACAGTAACAGCAGCAGCAGCAGCAGCAGCAGCAGCAGTAACAGTAACAGCAGTAACAGCAGCAGCAGCAGCAGCAGCAGCAGTAACAGTAACAGCAGCAGTAACAGCAGCAGCAGCAGCAGCAGCAGCAGCAGCAGTAACAGACCAGGCCTCTATAAAGAAAACTCACACTGCTTCATGATGACGTCATCAATGATCCACATAACGAGAAGAAGGAACCTCTGGCTTTGATCCAATTTGGTTCAGTGTCACTGGGGTAAGTGAAACACATGAAGCTTCAGTTCTTACACACACACACACACACACACACACACACACACACACACACACACACACACCTTCTGTAGAAATAAATGAAAACTAGATAAAGCACAGATTCAGAACCTTCTGGTTCCAAACGTCCTCTGACCTGAGACGGAGACCCCTGCTGGTCACCATGTGTATGACAGGCAGCTCATTAGAATCAAAGACACCTCCTGATCTTCTGCAGCAGGAGGAGACATGACGAGCAGGTGACACATCTCCGGGCCTCCATCAGTCCGTGGATCCTCCTGCTGCACCTGAACGCACCACGGGACCAGAACCGAGCACCGAGCCGGACCTTTAATCTCCTGTGTCCTGATCTCTGCCTCAATCAAAGGTTCTGCATCTAGAACCTTCAGAACTACAGACTCACGTTCGTCTTTACATCGAGCCCCACGGTTCTCTCTGCGCTCCTCCTCCTCTTCCTCCTCCTCTTCCTCTTCCTCACATCAAACACACCCTGATCCTCTTCGGTCTTTGTCTCTTTCGTGAAATACAAATCAAACGCACCTTCCTCGGTGTTAGATCCGCTCCTTCGCTCCTGTGTTCGGCTTCATGTCGCCTCCATTCACCCTCAGCTCCTCCGTGGATCCTGCTCTGTCATTGGGCCGCGGACTCGCACCCCTCCCCTTCCTCTTCCTCCTCCTCCACACACAGCAGCATCAGCACCGACACTGTGAGAGGCTGTTGCCACCAGGAGGCGCTGCACCGGAAGTGCCAGCACCGTCACCATCAGCCTCATCACCATCATCCAGATGAGAAACCACCATGACATACATGTTGTTTTTCACATGTGAACATGTGAGGACAGAGCACGTGACTCAGACTGAAGATCCACACTGTAAAAAACAAAACCAATAATAATCACTCATTGATTGACAGATGAAACGTGACGTCACAGTGGAACAGATCACATTCAAAGACAGTCTTGATTATTTCAATCTGTTTAGTGGAGCCACTGACCTCTGGTGGTGAAACGACAAACTGCATCCAACTCAATCCCTCTCAGGTGGATCAGGTGAGTGATGCTGAGCTGCAGGTGTGTGGAGACAGAATGTAGGTCAGCCACGCCCCCTACCTGAGGCCGCAGGTCACGTGGCCTGAATGAGACTTTTTTCTTCCAAGTGTCTGTGTTTCACAATATTTGAATTTGATTCATCTGCAGTGACAGAAAAAATGAGTCCGATCGGTGGAATCCGTCGGAACGAGCGCCACGACCGGACCAGAGACCGAGACCACCGGAGCCGGTCCTCCACATCGTCAGTGGAGTTCTGAGACCGGACAAGAACTGGTTCTTTAAGGACCGGTGGACTCACGGACTTTGTGTCGGTGCCTCGGGACGTTCATGTTGAAGAGAGCGAGGTCATTCTGAGGTCAACAACAGGATGTGACCTCACTGTCCCATGCTGCTGCTGCTGCTGCTGCTGCTGCTGCTGCTGCTTTGTGTTGGTGTCTGATGGACACGTTGTTTCAGACAAACTCTGTTGAAGTCTGGATCCACTCTGAGAACGCCGCTCCAACCGTGTCAGAGAAACATGGTGGCTATGCTAATGAGTTGAGGTGCGCGACTCCAAAGACAGAACCAGAACCACAGAGTCGCACTCTGGATGTAAAGTACGCTGACGGCTCGTTGGACTTCCTGTCACGGACAAACCCCCACCCTCGTTTTCATCCAACAAGCAGTTTCCCGTGTTCAGGAAACAACTCTGTTCCTGATGCCTCCGTTAGCCTCATGGCTAGCTCAGGCTAACATGACTTTGACCCCAGCGCTCTCGTATCTCTGTCTGTGATCATGTCTGTGATCGTGGACTTCAAAGGACGTTCAGCTCCAACAGATCCAGATGTTCTCTGATCTTCAGGTTTTCAACTCTGTGACTCCTCCTCACATTGTTTATGTTTTGAAGTGGAGGCCGTCGGCTCAGAGCCGCCTGAGAGCGTGAAACCTGCTTGTTTAGAAGGCGGGACTAGCCTACATTTTCAGCCAATCAGGAGATAGTGAGGTTGCAGGAGGGGGAGGGGGAAGAGGCAAAAGCCTGCCCACCCTGATAAGGAATGCCTGACGCTAAGTTCTGAAAGTTGTTATGAAGTGGAGGCAGAGGAATGACTCTGCAGATTTTGATGAAGAGGAAGATGAAGGAGATGTCGTCGTTTGCACTCGTGACGGCTCCCACCTGCGCATACTAATGAGGAACGTTGACTTAGAGTGAGGTCATCGCATTCATTGCAAAGGGTTCGACCTGAGCCTGAAGTGAAGACAGATGGTGAAGTCCACTGTCACTGTGCAGCTTGAGATTGATTCAAACTTCAACACTTGGTGCTGATTGTTTGCAGTTCTCTTCCTGTCCACATGGGGGCGGTCACGATCTTCAGCTGTGATCGTGGACGTGGCGCTGCACATGAATGGATCAGGTTTCCATAGTAACACGTCTGCTCCTTCATTTCATACTGTCATCAGGTCAGAGGTCAGAGCCGGAAGCTTCTGTCACATGGAGACACACACACACACCAGAACACAGTCGATTCCATATTTCTTTTTATTCTTTTCAGTTTGTAAATTGCAGGATCAATATTTTCACATTACTCGACATGATGCACCAAAATTTACCGTTTACATGAAAACACTGAATCAAACACAAGGGTTCACGATGGAAACACGACGAACGCTTTGCTCGTTGCACTTTCAGCACTGACATGTTCCAGATTAGTATTTTTTGATTTTGCTTCTTCTCAGAATCGTCTTCACATCTGAACCAACAACCTCCTGATGCTCTGACGTTTTTTTGTTACGATTCACAAAATGTTCAGATGTTTCTGAAAACCACTGTTGTAAACAGTCATCATGAGTCAGCCACATACATGATGTTTATGCAATAATAGGAATAATCATCATCTTCACCATCATCATCTTCATCACTGTGGAAATAAATGTCTTTATACACAAACGTTGGCAGCAGGTTCGAGTGAAGATGCAGAAGAGGCCCAACTCAAACTGTACAGAAGAGTGACTGTATTTACAGGAAGGGTGTGTTACTGTCTGTCTGTCTGTCTGCCTGTCTGTCTGTCTGTCTGTCTGAAGGCTGTTTAGGTCTCATGCACCCACTCCACCTCCTCAAAGCACCAGGGGGCGCCGCTGCAGGTTTCTGTGCCTCAGATCACGTGACCTGATCAGTGAACATGTCACTCATCATGACTGTGTGTGTGTTGGCCTGTGAAGGTCCAGGTTGGTAACCATGGTGAATTCATGCCACAGCGTAGTTTTTTTTACTTTCAAGAAAAGGGGCGGGGTCATGCAGCGTGTTCACTCCACCATGACGGATCACAGCATTCCACTGAGCCACAGTTACACCGACACTGACACCATGAATGACGAGAGCTGACCATCTGCATCACAGGTCCGACAGCTGCAGGGACGCTCACTGAAAGCTGAACACTGAGGAGCGTGACTCAGCCAAACACACTCTCTCACACACACACACACACACACACACACACTCTGTACATGAGGGCTCACAAACAGCCAGACCAAGCCGAGCTGACCCATGCGTCTAAGCAGCGTGGAGACGGAGCTTCGCGCACACACTTCACCCTTTGGCAACGAGTCCCCTGTGCGGGGGAGTGAGATGTGAATATACATACGTACATGCCACTGAAATCAATCAAACATTTCCAGATCAATATTCAATATTTAAATTCATACAGACACGTTGCTCTAGAAGTAAAAACTGTCATGTCCCTTTTTTTCTGCCGTCGCTCAGAATTGTTTTTTACGACGATGATGAGAAACTGTTTCAAAATGAGTCATTGCATAGAACATTGAAATTGATAATTGCTTTTGTCTTCTCCTTTATCTGTGTGTGTGTGTGTGTGTGTGTGTGTGTGTGTGTGTGTGTGTGTGTGCGCGCACAAATAGAGGCAGTGGGCCGAGCTTGTGAACATGGTCTTGTTGTTGAGTGTTCCCACATTGATCAGCAGCAGGTGATCGAGTCTGAAAACAACATGAACCATGAAGAGTCTAATGTTTACAGTAGTGTGTGTGTGTGTGTGTGTGTGTGTGTGTGTGTGCCTGTCTTGCATGCTGCTGTGCCTCTACACAGAACATGCATGTGCGACAGAACACTGTAAACCCTCTGACAGATTATTTCATCGACATAAGAGTGAGATTATTTTCCTGTCGCTAATTTAAATAATATTTATACCATTGTGCTATATACCATTTTCTGCATGCTATTGCTTTTTAGAAACCAACAAGCAAATGATCAGATGCAAGAAAAACAGATTTGAACAAATCAAATGTGAAAAATAGAAATTTACCAAAGAAAAACACACAACAAAAAACGAAAGGTCACTAGAAAGTGATTCCATAAATACACAGAGGACAAATTTACATCATTAGATCTCTGATTTGTTTTATGTACATATCATTTACAGTCGTGTAAAAAGAAACATGGTGATATGGACAATTTCAAAACATATGAGGTATCCAGGTAAAACATGTGAATAAGGCTCTTCATCAAAACAACTTCAGGCAAAAGAAAGTCCATACAAAAATGAGACAAACGTCTCAGATGATAACGATGGCTGTGTGATGGCTGCAAACAAAGAGGCGTGGCCACTGGTTCCTCTGTGTGCGTCTCACACACTGTGTGCGTCTCACACACTGTGTGCGTCTCACACACTGTGTGCGTCTCACACACTGTGTGCGTCTCACACACTGGAACCAAATCCCTTTACTCCACACATCATGACGAGCGCCAAACATGGCTTTGTTCTTTTCTTTATATTTGTGCATTCCGGTGTTTACCCATGATGCATTATGTTTACCCATGATGCATCATGTTTACTCACAATGCATCATGTTTACCCACGATGCATCATGTTTACCCACGATGCATCATGTTTACCCACGATGCATCATGTTTACCCACGATGCATCATGTTTACCCACGATGCATCATGTCCACATTGAAAAGAAAACAAAAAGAGGAGGAACAGAAACACATTCAGAGAAAAGGGTCGAATCCCTTAAAGTGGAATGTACTGTAGAGACCAGAGAGACAAACATTCAGGGGTTGGTCGTTGCTGTGAAACATCTTGTCTTCTTCAGATGATCATGTGACGTCATGTGACGTCATGTGACATCATGTAACATCGTGGGCGGCCTCTGTATCTTTGGTACAAGGAAAACCTATGAAATTCATCCTCACTTTCCCTTTTTTCAAAACATTTTTCCATGAAGATTTTCTGAGAACAACAAGCTGCTCCTCAAACATCCTCATCAGGACCAGGACCAGGACCAGGACCAGGACCAGGACCAGGACCAGGACCAGGACCAGGATCAGGAGCGGGAGCCCTCCCTGACACTGCCAGCAGAGGGCGCTGTGAGGCCTCCAGGGCTGAGGGTCACAGTACGAGCTCCATTCACTCATCACATCCAGATGCTTGGTTTCAGCCTGTCACACTGACCCCCTCCTCTCCTCTGCTTCACTGCCTCCTTATTATTGACTGTTGTTGTTGTTGCTGTCCTGTAACAGACAGAAGATGTAAATGCTGGCAGAGAAATATTCATAGTTAAAGGTGCAGTGTGTAAGATTTGGTGAAGTGTCATGTTGGATCCAGAACCTGTGGTCGAGTTCAGTTGTCATTCAAACTCAACAAAAGGTTGAGCAGGTCCACTTTTACCCATCTAAAGACATGGCGGCCCCCGTAGAGAGGACGCCCCTCCCCATGTAAATAGACATTCATGGTCTCATTTAAGGATAATGAAAAAAAATTAAACATTTACGTGATTATACATTCATGAAAATGTCAGGATGTAACTGTTTTGCAATATTTCCAGAAGTGTCAAAAATGACCAAAATCGTACACACTGCACCTTTAATGCAGACAATAATGAGCAGCGAGATGAAACTGCAGGACTGAACCAATGAAAGCAGCCCCCCACTAGCCCCTCCCCTTCCTTCCAGTCTTTAGAGCATGTATCCACAGAGCTGGTTCTGGATCTGGCCCTGAATCCTCTGACCCGTCACAGACACACAACAGAACCACGGGTCCACCACATGTGAACGTCTACGTTCTGCCAGAGGAAGAACAACGATCTGCTTCCTCTCCAGGTTCTGCTCCACTGAGCAGAGTCACTTCCTTCCTCTGCATCAGTCTCTGTGTGAGTGACATTAAAGCCCCGCCCCCGTTAGCCACCGTTAGCCTGCTCAGGCTAATTATAGCCCAGCTGCTTGGCCCAGATTATTGTAAGTGTCAGAAGGTGAAGGGTCTTATTGGTGGGTGTGGCCTCTCACCTCTCTAACACAAAGGCCAGAGACACACAGATCAACCAATCACAGAGCAGGCTGAGGTAAACAAAAACAAAACACTCACCAGTGAAACATCAAGGCTTCGCCCCGATCATCATCCTGGAAGTCAGCTATGAGAAGCTGTCCGGTCCTGACCTCAGAGACGACCCCATGACCTTCTGTTCGTGAGCTCGTGTCTGGAGGAGTCGGTGCTGACGAGGCGTCTTTACATTTCAGCTCTGTTCAAACCACAAACACAATTTAAAGAGTCATGTCAGCATCACGGCGCTGACGCAGCCTTTCATGTGTTCATCAGAGACCAGCACCAAACTAACTTTAATCTAAAGATTTAATCTGCATCTGTTTAATGTCCAGTTCTATAGACTTAGTTCTATATAGACTTTATATTTAGGGTCCCCTTGTTGTTTTTCCCCCTTAGCACCACCAGAGGTGTCCTTCAATCTCGTTGTACATTGTGTATAATGACCATAAAGGCATTCTATTCTATTCTATTCTATTCTATTCTATTCTATTCTATTCGAAAGGTGATGAAGACAAACACATGATCAAAACAAATATAATACTGATATATGATCATAATAACAATAAATATAACAAATGTATAAAGTGACTCAGACTCACTGCTCCTCTCTCTCCCCCGTCATGTGATGAAGTTTCATAGGTTTTCCAAGATCAAAGGTTACAGGTTCCAAACCCTGAAAGAGTGTGAGAACATGTTCAGATGATTTCAAAGAGGTTCTGATGACAAACACTCTAATACTTTCATGTCAGACCTGAACTCACTCACTCACCATTCATCACTTCACCAGAATGAAGTGAACTTCTTCCCGAGGCCGGACAGAGCTGTTTGCCACAGAGTCAGAAAGTTCAACAGTTCAGATGTGAACTGCTCTAAACTGGAACATGTCTGTAAACACGTCTGTAAACACGAGCGTACCATCTCCCAGTTTGCCTGCCTGCTCTGCGGCTCCGCCCTGAAGGATTTTGGTCAGAACGTTCTCGCCCTCAGCGGGCGCCGCCCCCCCAGCCGTGCTGCCGATGCCTCCAGGTTTACTTCCGATCCCCACGGGAGCAGCTTTGGACCCTGAACACATTCAATACAACACGTGTGATGTGGTCACCTGCTGACGTCCTGTGGTTCAGAGCAGAGCTGGAACTCAACCTTACCGATGCCTGTCAGAGGGGGCGTGGCTATCTTGGTGGGCTGAGGAGCAGCTGGAGTTGCTGCTGCTGCTGCTGGTTTCAGTCCTGCAGCTGCTGAAGGTGAAGCGTCCATCTTCATCTGCAGGAGAACCAGAGGACATGAAGATGTTGTTACCCTCACAACATCAACCACCTCCTGAGATCTTCACATGTTTCCTCATTAGAATGTTTGGTTTAGAAACACGATCACGTGACTCACGGCTGTGGCAGCTGGAGGCCCGACTGCAGACCCGACTGCTGGCTGGCGTCCCTGAGGCAGGGTTTGTCCAGGTTTGGGCTGTTGTTGTGCTGGTCCAGCTCCTGCAGGTGTTGTGCTGGTCTGAGGGGTGGGGCCATGTTGCTGCTGCTGCTGCTGCTGCTGCTGCTGCTGCTGCTGCTGGGATGGTTGGGTTCCATTCAGTGGTTCAGAGCCTTGATGTCTCCCAGTGTGACTCTGACCACCAGACCGGTGCTGACCTGCATGGCCCTGAGGGGGCGGGGTCTGCTGCTGCTGCTGCTGCTGCTGCTGCTGCTGCTGCTGCTGCTGCTGCTGCTGCTTGAATCCTGCAGCAGTGGGATCCTGCCTCTTTGAGGTGGTGCGATCTCCTTGTGGTCTCTGGCTTCTCCCTCCAGTTCCATGGTGATGACCGGAGGCCGGGTCTCTGGAGAAGTCGCCTGAGTTGCGAGGGCTTCCCTGGGCCGAACGAGAGTCTGGACCACCCCTCCGCTGAGCGGAGGCGGAGCCTCTGCCTTCAGAGCGACCTGTGGGGTCTTTGGGGTGTGTCCTGGAAGGTCGGGAGGATCTGGGATCCTCTGAGGAGTGACGAGAAGAGCCGTGTCTGCCAGAGCTGCTGCCGTGGTGCCGGTGGTCTCGTGATGAGGCGGAGGTGGAGTGGCGTGGTTGACCATACTCGTCCTGAGGACCGTACTCCTCTGGAGGTTCATCATAATCATGGTAGGTGTGTTTACTACGCCTACCTGTGGACGAGTGAGCTCCGCCCCCGTGATGTCTGGAGCGATCAGATCGAGCCTCCCGAGGCTTCTCGAACCAGTCCGTCTCCTCTTGGCCCAGGTGATAGGCTTTTAAATCATAACACAGATCATCAGTCACACCTTCATGTGAGGGGAGGAGCAGCAGCATGCAGCCGGAAGACATGCGACATACTGGGCCACATGATCCACGTCCCACAGACATGCGACATACTGGGCCACATGATCCACGTCCCACAGACATGCGACATACTGGGACACATGATCCACGTCCCAGAGACATGCAACATACTGGGCCACATGATCCACGTCCCACAGACATGCGACATACTGGGCCACATGATCCACGTCCCACAGACATGCGACATACTGGGCCACATGATCCACGTCCCACAGACATGCACCAAGAAAACATCACAACCAAGGGCTCAACAAATCAAAACAATGTTGGTTCAAAGTAGAAAAACAAAACAAAAACAGAAACAAAGAAACTGACATATTTGGCTCGATGTACGAAAGAGAGAGAGAGAGAGAGAGAGAGGGAGAGAGAGAGAGAGAGAGAGTCCAATCAAAAAGAAAAGGTTCTTTTCATAGTCCCACACTCAGGAGCATGCAGTCGCTCTCCATCACACGTCACAGGATGGATTGACAGCTGACAATCAAACACAGAGTATTTAGCACCAGTTACCTTCACTGTCAGAGACAGCACAGTGCAGGTCGTCCACCAGGTACGGATCGTCTGGTTTGTACACATGACTCCTGGGCAGGTCCTTCTTGTGGTGGTCCTGAACGTCTGGTAATGAATGACTGGATCCGTACTGGTTCCTCACGTCGTGACCTTCAGGGATTCCAGAAACTCGTCCCATCCCTACAGGTTTCCCAACCGGACTCAGTGGACTCTCCTCCTCTGAGTTCTGGTTCCGTATCGGAGGTCTTCCACCCCGACCGCTCCTCTGAGAACGTTCCATGGCGTCTCTCTCATAGGATTTACTCCTGTGACCAGTAGAGTCTCTGGAGGAGATCTTGTCCATACCATATCCAGTAGACCTGGACCTTCCAGAGCTGTACATACGTTCTTCTTCTTCCAGACCTTCATGACTGGTGCCGTAGTATTTCTGCTGCTCGTAAGTGTTCTTCTTCATCCCGTAAGTCATGTCGTCCTGATGCTTCTTGGTTCTGGACACGACGGTGCAGCTGCCCCCCGTGGATGTGGTCATGGTGTAGGAGGCCAGGTCCGACTCCACGTCCCGAGCCTCCTCGATGGGGGAGAACTTGGAGATCTTCTGCTCCATGCCCTGCTTCCTGTGCTTGCTGCGTTTGGAGGAGACAACAGCAGGGGCCAGGTTCTTGGGGTTGATCTTGTGGCTGGACGAGGCAGAGCCTCGTGATGAGTGCTTATAGTCATCATAGTAATAAGCGGATCCTCCACTGACTGTGGTGCTGGTCCGACTCTCTGCTGAGCTCTGGTATCCTGAGGGAGCTGCGGGTCGACCATATGGATCCACAGCCTCCTCCTCGGGCCTGTAGCCACGGGCAGATCCGTTCTCGGGGCGATAGCGCCCCCCCACAGGATGACCTGACCCATCAGGGGGTGGGTTGGTGTTGTCTTTGGTCAACTCGCTGATGTCGTCGATCATCACGTAGTTCCTTGGAATGTTCTGCTCCAGGTTGGAGGTGTAGAGTCCATCTGGGGCATAAGCAGAGGTGGGACTCTCCAAAGGGTGAGTCAAACCTGGCTCGGGGGGGCGGTACTGTCCGTAGGCGTTGCTGTAGGCTGTGTTGGCATAGTTACCATCTGGAACTGATGTTGCCACGGACACTGCTGGGTTACTGATGACCTCATAGTTAGTGGGCAGTTTCTGCTCCAGGTCAGCCAAAGAGGTCTGCCGAGGTTTCTGATGGACCGTGAGGATCTCAGCCTGGGGCGGGTATGGGAGGACGGGCTGGTAGGAGGAGTGAGGAGGGTAGGGGAGACTCTGGCCTGGCATGGGCTGACCGGGCGGATGGTAGCCCTGGTGACCCTGGTGACCCTGCTGCTGCAGACCAAAGTCTGTCTGGTAGGAGGTCTGGGTGTACATGCGGGAGGAGTATGTCCCCTGGTTCTGATACCCGGGGCCCGGAGGGGGGTGGGGCTGGAAGGTGCCTGGTTGAGGCGCAGAGGATGAAGGGTACTGAGGAGGTTGGAAGCCGATCTGCTGATAAGCCGCTGCGCTGGGCTGAGGAGTAGACTGTTGACTCTGAGGGTACGAATACGCCATGTAAGAGGAGGTGGAGGGAAACTGAGGAGAAGCACCGAGGTCATTGGTGAACTGGCTCAGTGGAGCAGTGCTGGGTCTGGTCATCAGACCGTTAGCATCAAAGGTTCCTGTAGCCGCAGCCATCCTCAGGTTATTGAGCTCGCTGTCGGACATGTAGTCACGAGCGTCTCCCATACACCTCAGGTAGGCCAGCTCCCTCCTCTCCCTCTCCTTCACCATGGTCTCCTTCCTCTGGGTGATGCCCAGCTCCAGGTATCTCAGCTTGGCGTCAATCTCCTTCTCCTCCTCCTCCAGCTCCGCCTGCTGCTTACGGAGCTTGGATGACTCCTGCTCCACAGCCTTCAGCTCGCTCAGCAGACCGGCCTTGGTGACTCCATGAGAGGGTCTTGGTAGGACCCTCTGGGGCAGACCAGGAGAACTGTACATCTGTGCTGGAGTCACTATGGGGAGTGGACTTTCCTCAGGAGGGGGGCTGGGCAGAGTCCTCTTCACCTTCCTCATCATCGAATTCTGCTGCTGCTGCAGGGAGCTCATCTGCTGAGAGGACATGAGCATCAGCCAACCAATCCACACACTGACTGTGGACATGAGGTGCATCACTGAGCCATCACTTCAGTATTTCAACCAACATTGATTCTTATTTTATTATATTGATTAAAGTGTTGTTTTATTGAATACAATCATACATCAGAGCTTAATGTTTTCTTTCACTTTATCTGCTCTTCTAGTTGTGTTCTAATACTGCCCTAGACTTGGGACATAGCATTACACATCTACTGTTGAGTAGATCCATAATATGAAATGAAAGAAGATGATGTAAGGAGAACTCCCACCAAACATCAGAGGTTTGATGAGCAAACATCTGATTCCTCTGTTTCTCTGTTCACGTCTAAATTTGGTCTGGGAGCAACATTCATTTATTTTGAGCAGCTGATTCAAGACAACAACAAGGGTCCATCAGGGTCAGTCCACACTGCTCCGCCCCCTGGCAGCTCTGCAGGTGGGGCCAAATATAGAAGAGAGAGACAGAGAGAGACAGAGACAGAGAGAGAGAGGGAGAGAGAGAGAGAGAGAGAGAGAGAGAGAGAGAGAGAGAGAGAGAGAGAGAGGGGAGAGAGAGAGACAGAGAGAGAGACAGAGAGAGAGAGAGAGACAGAGAAACAGAGAGAGAGAGAGACAGAGAAAGAGAGAGAGAGAGAGACAGAGAAAGAGACAGAGAGACAGAGAGAGAGAGGGAGAGACAGAGAGAGACAGAGACAGAGAGAGAGAGGGAGAGAGACAGAGAGAGAGAGACAGAGAGACAGAGAGAGAGAGAGAGAGACAGAGAGAGAGAGAGACAGAGAG
>JAFBJT010107898.1:0-11382 GCA_016785325.1 Chascanopsetta lugubris | reverse complement strand
TGTTCGTGTTTTCTTTTTTTTTGTCGGGGGCCCCCCCCCCCCCCCCCCCCCCCCCCAACACTTCACAAGACTTCAGATGTTGTGCAACATGTTAACACTGCTCAGCTTCACACTCACACCCTGTCGGAGCCGGTGTGAATGGCTGCTATAGAATCTCTCAGTATTTGTAATTTATTCACACACATTTCTGACAATAGTGTTTTTAAAAAGATGAGCATTTGTGGTAACGGTCAACACTGTCAGCTGTTGTATTTAGATGTATGTTTCCTTTGTAACTCTCAGTTGTTTCTTATGTAAATCTTCTTAAAATATCTTCTCGGTTCGGAGAGAAAAATGTTAAAGGTCAAATTCCAGTGTGTGAAAGCCGTGTCTTGACTCATATTTTCATCCAAATAAAAAAATGTTGAGCTGACCTCTGGGGATCTGACTTCCCTGAGCCATGACTCCCAATGTTCTATTTCCATTGGCCCTCATCCTAAGAAACACTTCTTTTATCATGACTAAATAAACAAAAAAACATCTCGAGCCATTGTGTTTTGGCACAGCCTCAGAGAGCAGCAACAACCTATTTGGGAAGTGCTGCCACCGAAATACAAAGAAAAGATGTTATTTGTCTGATGTCCATCTTTTCTTTCACCCAGAGCATTAAACTCTGGTTCAGTTTGCTTCTTTATTCTTTGTTCTTATTACCCGGAAATCGATGCGTATGCAAATGTTGTGGTTTGACTAAATATAGTGATCTCGCTCACTCATATTACATCTACAGTTTTTATACCCAGGCTACACAGTCCTGTCTAGACTGTGAAAAACTGTGACCTGTTCATGAAGATGGATTACAGCTCCAGAAAAACTAAGAATCTTAACTGCGCCCTCGTGACTGGCAGTAGTTTTGGTCAGACCGCCTCCATTTTTGTGAATGGAACATGGGCAAAAATAGACTGAGTTGATGTTTGAGGTATTTTAGATATGTTTTGATCAAGGGGCAAACTCGGGTGCAGACAGATAACGCACATGAGGAATTGAAAAAATGAGCAGTTCACAGATTGGCCACTTGAGGCTGACTCTAAAAGGGAGCAAATCCCCATAGACTCCCATGTTAAAATGGCCACCTTTAGAGGTGAATTAAACATGTTTAAGTCTCGTACAAACTTTGTACTAAACATCGGTTTTGGTCTCAATCGGTCACACTTTGACCCTAACCCGACTGTACGGGGGGGGTGGGATTCTTTTCAAACTTGGATGTTTGACATTGCTCATATTTGAGGGTGTGGCTTCTTGACTGACAGCTGGGCCAACCTGCCACATACTGCCAGTGATGCTACAGCACCATGGGCCCACCCACCCACCCACAACTCTGTGTGTGTTCCGCCTCTATGCCCATTTTTGAATGAATCTGGAACAAGGAGAAGCTGGGATTCGGCAAGATGCCGACAAGGGACTCGCCCGCAATTTGCCTCAAAAGCACTCAGCAACGGGGGACGTCACAGTCCATCTTTATATACAGTCTATGATTTTGATGCTGTAAAAAACACAAGTGACTCAATGTGAATGTATGGGTGGGACCATCCCCCTAACGTTAACTATATTCACACAGTGGCTCCAAATTCTCTCCACATTCGTGTGTAACTGACTCTTCCCTTCTTTGTTTTTTCCCTTCATTTCATTTTTTTCAAGGATTCATTTATCACAGTGGAAAAACAATAAAATATTTCTCAGTTGCAAGTAGTCAAGATTTTAAAGTCTTCAAACTGTGAACCGATTTTTCTTCATGTTGCCTTGAGACTTTCAGGAGGAGCCCTTTAAATTATGTTATGTAAAACATTTTGAAATGGGCATTTGCCAATGACCTTCATGCCCTATGCTCTGTATCTGTGCCCTTTGACTGCGCCTATCTGGAGGAGGAGGGGGGGGGGAAGAGGAGGAGGAGGAGGAGGAGGAGGAAATGGGTGTACTGACCATTACATAAACATTACATCAACTCTAAAGGGCGACGGCCTGCTACTTTGTGATCCCCCCTCACTCATAACGGTCTGCCCTCACTGCTCGCCACCTGAAAACGCCCCAGTTCCTTCCTGCTTAATAACACTCAGACCCAACGACAATCAGAGAAAAAAATCACTTTGAAAGCCATTTGTCCCAGATCAGTCTGCTTAACCTTATAGCTCCTGAACATCTGATAAATGTGCAGAACAAAATGGGAGGGACAAAAAACAACACATCATTTCTGCTCCTTAAATTACACAAAGATGCGAGAGGTGAAGGGGCTGCAAGCAGTGACCCTGATGACTTTGCTGAGTGGAGAAAGTGGAGTCCTCAGAGTCCTCTGACTCAACCAAAATGTGTGTGTGTGTGTGTGTGTAAAACAATGTGACTTACTGTGACATTGATATTACTGCTCTCATTAAATTTGTTATTGATGTGTCTTAGTATTACTGTTGACATTGTAATTGTTATTAATACACAAAGCCAAAATAGAGTCAAATAAACCTACCTGTGTAAACCTACTTGGCAATAAAGACAAATTTCACAAATCAAGTGGGAAATGGTTAAGAAGGGTTAATATCCCTACAGTTGTGGAGAACAGAATTGGAAGGGTTAGGGTTATATTTTCTATAAAGCAGGGGTGTTAAACATACGGCCCAAGGGCCAGAACCAGCCCACCAGAGGGTCCAGTCTGGGATGAGTTTGCAAAGTGTAAAAAATGTAATACAAAAATAAATGCTTTATTATAAAAAGAACTGACTCAGTCATCAAGAAACGTAGGTCCGGGCTTTTACTTTGAAACTCCTGTGGGAGAGTTGAAAGCGAGCGAGGCACAGCTGGTGAAGAGGACGAGCAGACTCACTACTCAATCTCCTGGTACAAAAGTGCTATAACAATTTGGCCAGAGCAGTACATTTAATCTAAGTTTTCAGAAAACAATTAAGAGACATCTTCACTATGATGTCTTGACTTTTATTTCCGATCATTCTAATAATATTTTTGGGTCATTCGTGTTATTATCTGTATTTAAAGTTAAGATATTACATACAGAGGCTTTGAATTAGGAGGAAAAAGAGGTTGAAAATTCAAATTAACGTGCAAATATCTGACACATTTTGGACTGTATATCGTTAATATTAAACTATTTCTTTTTTACAAAAAATGAGCAATCCATGATATGTTGTATCTGATGAGATCTGTCACTTCTAAGTGTCACTTTCTTCCATCAGCCTCAGATAAATCAGCTGCTTGTTCACTATTTCAAGTTCATTACCTCAGACGTTTATCATGGGCCACCTACTCATTGTTTCCACTCTGTAGTAGAACTTCCTGGCTCTGAGTGAGCCCACCCAGAGACCACTGATAACACATCAAAACAATGTAAAGGACGTGTTGGGATATCATGCCATCTGGTCTAGAAGGACAAAGGAGAAACTTGAGTTTGACCCTCAACAAATGGCTACCCCTAAAAAACCCATCCCTTTGATCAGGACAGGGGGCAACAAATGACACCCTATTTGATCAGATGAGCACGATCAGGACACTGGGTCTGAGTGAAGCAGAGCCTTTCATCTCCACATTTTCAACCTTTCAACCCTTTACTGTTCTAGATACCCAGGTCATTGCCTTCAGGGAGGAGACCTTTCAACCCTTTACTGTTCTAGATACCCAGGTCATTGCCTTAGGGGAGCAGACCTTTCAACCCTTTACTGTTCTAGATACCCAGGTCATTGCCTTCAGGGAGGAGACACTCCACCTTGGACTCCAACTCGCGGACCGAACCCATAGACGTCCACTTTGCTTGTCCCCTCCATTAAATTTTCTACCGCTTTTGGATCTATTGCAGACCGCTGCGCAAATCCTCTGTGAGCACCCGTGAGTACGTACACATCGATGCACGCTTTTGAACCTCTCCGCCGCTGCCAGGAGATGAACTACGTCAGAGTCGCCTGAGTCACCTGACGAGGGCCCGTCATCCAGCCACAGAGAAGTGTTGAAGGGACTTTGATATCCAGCTCCCAAGGATTGGAGGACCTGGACTCCTGGTGCATTCCGTCGTAGCCACCTGAAGCGCACGATGCCAAATCGCCAAGCCCAGTCACAGACAGTGCTGCGGACCACTCGAGCGGACTTTGCTGTACAACTCCGAACGGAGCAACTCACAATAAGAGGCGTTTCTGTCTGGGCAGAGATTCAGGTCGTGTAGGAGACACTGTTTGTGAAACTTGGAAGAGCTGTATGTTTTGTTCTCTGTCAGAGTGAAGATCTGGTGCAGACCTGTTGTCCTTCTACTTCTGCCCCTTCCTTCCTTCTACTAACCTCATTTAATGTTTAAACTGCCTTAAAGTGCAGTTGTGGGATAGTTGATCGGCGACACATAAGTTACCTTTGCAATACGTGAGGCTAAACGATCATGTCCCATTTGTTCTCCTTGTTCAGCCATTCATAGTCAGCGGTCAACTGCCATCATCATACGCACAAACAACAGTCAGGACCCGTTTCCCTGCCCAAAGGCACAGGATAACGACCCTTTTGCCCCCCGGAGTAAACTCCAACACAGAGGAGGAGAGCCAGGGGGCTATAAGTAAGCCCATGCCTGCCCTCTGCCTCTCTCCTGGGGTAACTCCAGCAAAATAGAGCTTCCAACCCCTCTCAAGAGTGTTGGTTCCAGAACCCGAGCTATGTGTTGAGGTGAGCCTAACTATATCTAGCCGGTATCGCGCGACCTCCTGCACTAACTCAGGCTCCTTTCCCACCCGAGAGGTGACATTCTAAGTCCCAAAGTCCAGCTTCTGCAGTCGGGGAAACGGTAGGTTTGACTATCAATCTGGTTTTTGGTCCCCGATAACAGGGTGGTGCCCCGAGGTTACTCTTTGTAGGAAACATTTTAACATACCATTACTGATCCCCGATGGTAGTTGATATATTTTAGCCAACAACCAAATTGTCCCTATTTACGCACAACATGAATGGTGCCTGATTAAGTTGATTCCTAACATGACGGTGCCATGTTTGAGGCGAGTATAAGTTGATTCACAACACACGTTTCAGTTCACACAGTGTAGTTCATTTGTTGTACTTCATTAGGACAACAGCCACACGACAGGCCCAGGTTAACATTTGCAGGTATTTTACAATTTGTAGTCAAGTGAATTGTTGCACTTTACATCTCAATGAAATCCCCTAATAAAACTGAAGGAGCTCAAAGTTTTCGACAAAGCTCTGTATCAAAGAAAATGAAATTATTCAAACTCATTTTGTCTGTGTTAGTGCCAATGGCCCACTATTTTGACTAATAGACCATCAGAACACTGAAAAAAATATACTACCCTCTTGTCTGCTTCCAAAAAACAGCTATATCAAATTAACAGATTAATATTTCTGTTTGCTTTTTTTGTATAAATGTCTTAAACAATTTCTAATATTTTAACCCTTTAAATGCCAGTTTGATGACTTGCTGTCACAGTTGTATTTTATGAAAAGAAAACAAATGGAAAGTGGCTCTGGGACTGGATTTGAATCAGTCATGGGTCTGTCAAAGTTTACCCAAAATATTGACTTTATGGCATTTATAGTTTTCAATGGGTGTCAATGAGACATTGTTGTCCACCAGTGAATTAAGAAGGTAGTACATTTTAGATCTAATGCCACACAATAAGTTATGAAGATATTTATGACTAATTAGGGTAGAAAATTAAAGTGACACCACTGAGGGTTAAAGTTGATATATCTGCAATGCTACAGTAGGATCTGAGTTTGATAGTGTTTCTGTGAGAATACCAATAGTTCAACTCTCCACCAGAGGATTTCAATATGGCAGTCTTTCAGTGGAATCCTATATAAACGTAAATCATGAAAGAATGTGAAAAGTAATCTGTAAAAATATCCACTGCTTCTAAATGCTGTGCATAACATCTGCCGCTGTGAGTGTGTTTGTCTGCAGGTATCAGCTCACACACCACAGTCCTGCTGCTGCTGCTGCTGCTGCTGCTGCTGCTGCTGCTGCTGCTGCTATCGTGAGCCACATCACAGGCTATGGAAATGAGTGACGTCGTGTTTACTGTCCCCGCTGCTGTTCAAAGATCTGAGCTGCTGAGCAGCAGATTCACATCACACTTGCCATTAGAGCTTCCTCTTCACTCTGTCCACCCTGCAGCAGGACAAAGATGTGCATGAATGCATTTATATCTTCACACCCAGAGTTCTGGAAACAGAGGGCTGGGCCTTCACACCAATCGAAGAGCTGCGGTCAAGGGTAATGTTGTATTGTAGGAAAATGAAATGACGGCTGATGTGTGTCTGAATGGAGGGAAGTACAGACGACACGTTCTGTAGGTTCTGTTTAATGAGTGAGTTTGTGTGTTATTAAGTCATAGAAGAGCGGATGATACATATTTTAGGCCAATCGAGAATTTCTATATTCTATTCATGACAATAAACCGGAGTCTCAACAAGCCATGATTGTCTGTATCTCTTTTATATACAATGTCATCTTCATGTATCCGCCCAAACAACGGCAACAATAAAATGAGTCTTGGTAATTATGTCAGTTATCAAATATATTTGGTCTAATTGTCACATCGAATAACTTAGGGACTTTATCTGAGCTTGACTCATCTCCTGACTGGACTATATGACGACGAAAACAAAAACAGAAACCTAAATTTGTCAAACATCCCCTAGTGGCGGACAGCAGTATATGTCTTTACTTACTCTACTTTCTAAACTGGGAGAATGTCATGATTGGCAGCTACAGAGCGGCAGTGTGACTGATCAAACAAATGTTTAAAGGTGAGGTGTGTAAGATTTGGTGGCATCTAGAGGTGGAGTTGCATGTTGGATCCATCACCTCACCCTTCTGAGCATGAAGGAGAACCTGGTGGACTGCAGTTGTTGTTAAAGCTCAAAAGATGTTCAGTATGTCCACTCTCGGACATGCTGAAAAAACATAGCACCCCCCATAGAGAGGGCCCACTCCTCATGTAAATATATATTAAAGGGCTCATTTTAGGGTCGGGGGGGAATTAAACATTTAGATGATTATGAATAAAAATGTCATTGAAGTATGTCATCGTTTTGTAATATTTTTAGAAGTAACAAAACTGACCAAAATCTCACACTCAGTTGAAACTTATTATTGTAATTCTATTTCAGTATATAGATTATACTATTAGATTAAAGGTTCCTGTAACAGGATGTTGGTTTCATGTCTGTGCAACAGGAGGAAGTACAGACATGGCGTCCATCTTTATGCAAACTTGGTATTGTACTGTGGTTAACAATAAGAAACTTCTGGTGTCAGGTGTGTTTTTTTTATCTGGCACTGCATTTTGGAGATGTTTTAAAAGAGTTATTAAGAGAAACAGAGAGTAATAATAATGTTTCATCCTCCCTTGAGTCTGGCCTGGCCATGATTTACTCAGAGACCACTGATAACACGATAGCGTCTGCTTACAATAAGGCCTTTGAGGCCGAGAGAGGAGCCTGTGTCTCATTTACATGGACTGGAGAACTGTGAGTCTTTGTGATCCAGCACGAACGCGCTGAACTTCCAGCTGCAGCTCCGGCTGAAGGCAGCATGTTTGAGCGAAGTTAAACCGAAACTGGGGTCTGGACGTGTTGGAGTGGGCGGAAGGTTTCCACAAAGGAAGTCTTGATTTGAGACTTCAGACCATTTATGAGACGTGAGATAAGGAGGCGTTATGATGTGAATACGTTTTGAAGAGCGATACTTGTGTTTTGATGAGCATCAGACGTCACGACAGACACACGTCACCATGTGCTCATTCCACTGAGCACTTCAAAGGACTGACGGGCAGGAATGGAAGGACGGAGACAGAGAGAAAGACTCCATACAATGATAAATGCATATGCAAAGTGTTGTACTTTTCCTGGTTCATTAATAAGTGACTGTTACATCTGCTCGCACGCACTCTATCACAACTTCCTTCATTCTAAATCCTGTCAGACTCACGGTCAGTGTTGTTTGAGAAACACATCAGTGATTGAATGTGTGAAAAGACAGAATAATTCAACAGAAACCAACAATACTTGAATGTTTTACCATGTCAGAAATGCCTCAGATTCATGGAGGAGAAAAACTTTCTGTTATCAAACTAGTTCTGGGCAATTCAACCCAGCCAAGAATCTAATTCAATCTAATGCAAGTGACCGTGGATCCCTGATGTGCATCAGACCAAATCTAATTACTATATATATTATACGAAGAGGTGTTTTCAAAGGGTTTGGCCAAGAATTGTTCAGAGATCCTGCTGGATGGGTTTGATTTATTAGCATTCGTCGATCATTTATATTGAGTCAAAGCTGTAGCTCTCTTTCTCTCTCCATTGTTCAGTCGGCCTGATCAGCCACAGCCCTTTGAAAGAGGAACTTCGATCTGAACGAGGTACAAGCTCAATGAAACACAGCCCCTTCCAAACAGTCAGCTGGTGGTGAACACGCTGACTCCGAGGTGTGAAAATATGCAAAATAACTTAGATTCTAGGGAAGTACACTAGTTCCCCTTTGTACATTATAAACTTCCTACACGTTTTCAATCAAATCAATCTAGATTTCTTTTAACTCTGTTTTTCTTTCAATAGTTAGATGTGTCATTAATGACATAATGTGGAGTCCTGTCATCTGATGCTGCTCAGCCTCTTCAGATTCCAGACAGTGAGAGAAAAACTCACAGACACAAACTGAGTTCTTCTGCAATTCAGCTCTGTATGTTACAGCATGTTGACAGTGGAAATGACCTCATGTCAGATGTGTTGTGAGGATCTGGGCATTTTAAGTGAAAATATTGTATGAATGAATAAATAATACTGCAAGTTCGACGATGGTTAAAACAGAGTCACACAGCTGGAGCCATTTTCTTATGCAACAAGTAATATCTGCAAATCACACTCTTCCCATTCCCTTTGTCTGCAGCCCCCAACTGACGTCCCAGTCTTTAAGGTAAACACCGACCTCCTACACTCCGTCAATAAAATACTCAGATTTTACCGCTCAGATCAAATACAGACAAAATGTTGTTTCATTTCCACAGAACAAACTGTACACGGTCATTGGAGGAAGTTGTGTTCACCTGAGAAAATACTTTTCCACAGCGGTGAGGACTTTTGGTCCAGTTTTCACTCCTCACTTCACATCAAATTGACCTAAACATATTAATTATAGATAAGACATGGGAAGTTACCGACACAGAGACCTTTATACTGAGTGGCTAACGCAAATGTAAGTGTAGAGCGGAGTGTATTCAGCACAATGTGTCCATTGTCAGTCAGGTTGTTCCTTGTGTGTATCCATTGTATTTTCTGATTCAAACAAGGGTCAGAGCCACTTGGACATGAGATACTCAGCGTGAAGATGATAGTATATGTTAATGTGTTCTAAGATGAATACATCCACATCACCTCTTCAGGGTGTGGCAAACACCGAGGTCATCGTTACATGAAGCCTTGGAGAACGTTGGCACGACATTCACATTCATCCTCTCACGCGTCCAAATTCAGACTCTTTGTGGAGGAAACAGTCAGAATTCATCCAACAAGTGTCACGGCACCATCTGAGCAGAGCGCATTGTCCGTCCATGTTCACACCTCGGCCCTGCCCCTCCTCAGTCCCTCTCGCGCCAACTCAGCGGTGAGTGTGCGAGTCCCTTAGCGGCTGAGGGAGCGACAGGGACACTGGGCTGCACCTCATTCCATCTCTGACCCCTTTGTGTTGGACACACATCCTCACATGCCATTCTCAACCTCTCTCAACCTCTCTCAACCTCTCTCGGCCTCTCTCGCTCTATCTATGTCTGCATCTCCCTCAAGATGGACGAGAAAGACCGGCGTGACGGGGACAGGTGGGTCAGTGTGTCTGATCTTTGGCTCGGACGGATGAGCGCCATTCACTTTAGTATCACACACTGGACAGTGAGAGTCAATAATTAACTAATGAGGTGGTTTTCAAAAATCATCAGCGAACAAGTGATTTACTGTCCTTACAGGGAAGGAGGGAGGGTGAAGAGGAGGGAAAGGTGCCTTTTATCAGCACATCTCTGAAGCACTGATGAAGTGAAAAGGAGGTTGTTCTTTCAGGTAAGGGCTGATACATCTTTGAAGCCGGGGTGATACAGCTTTAGTTCAGGGGCCTTATTGCGCCAAGTCGGAACTCACACAGCACGACAACATATAAACAACAACAGCGACTTCAAATGTAGGAAAGAAAAGTTGAAGTAGAGTTGTGAAAGTAACGAAACCGACGGCATCAAAGTGTAAAAGTGATTAATAAGAGTCTGGACTTGCACAGCGCTTCACCATCAGACCTCACAGTTTACATCCACCCAAACATTCATCCATCCACCTCTATCACTTTGTATCACAGCAGAGTTCAGTGCCTTGCCCAAGGACACCTCAGCATACGAACCACAGACCCCACATCAAAGGACAGGTGCTCTACCCCCTGAGCGGCAGGTGCAGCCGCGCACGGAGCTGCCCCTCGGTTCTCACCTGCAGCAGCACACACAGCAGCAGCAGCATCAGGGAGATCATCGCGACGCGCGGGCACCGGCAGAGGTCGAGGCACGTGGACCCGCTCAGCCGCGGACTTCTGTCATGTCCGGACTTTGTTGTCGCGTACGCGGAAACACTTGCTTCAGTCGCTGGCGGCTGTGTCACGACATGAGGAGGAGAGAGGAGCGACGGCGACTGGAACTTTTAGTGTTTGTTGTTCGGGCCGCAGATAACGAGGGAGGAGCGGCGACGGCCAGATAGTTCGGGAAGTTTGTAGAGTTGCCACGCCCCCTCCCCCTTCTCCTCCCCCTCCTCCCCCTCATCATCATCGTCACCATCATCATCATCGTCACCATCATCATAATCATCAGCCCAGTGACTGTGGCTCGTTGGCTCCCAGCTTGAGTCAGCCCAGTGTGGGGCGGGGGGCTGTGGGGGGAGGGAGCGGGGTCTGTCCCGTCATGCAGAAATAAAAGTCAAACCAAGAGTCTTCCCACATTCTTGACCCATCGAGCCGAAGGAATGCATCCGTGGGACCCGTTTAAAAAAGGAAGAGAAAAGCTCCGAGCAGCAAATGCAAATGTTAAAGGAGCTTACCTGAAGTTGGTGGCTGCTCCATACGAGGTGTCTGGGGGGGGGGGGTCCACTTAAGCAGGGGCGTAGCACGGGAATGTGTGGTCACTGAACATGAGAGGGGGCTCAGAAAAAACATTAACAAAAAACAATGTATCTATTTATTTATTTTCTCATTCATTCATTCATTCATTTATTTATTCATTAACTTTTGAATTTCTTTTCTCTCTTTCCCCAAAAAAGTAAAAAATGATTATTATTATAAAACTATTCAATTGATGGGAACTGTTAAAATCATTTAAAACCGTGTTGGAACATG
>JAFBJT010107897.1:128991-144939 GCA_016785325.1 Chascanopsetta lugubris | reverse complement strand
ATTCTGAACAATAACGGATGCGCCATCTTGTCTGGATTAATGAGGCAGACTATTTGTAAACATAACACTTGTAAAGATAACAGTCAGTCATGAATTAAAGTGAGTAAAAGTGTGATTGCACTTGCACATTCCCCGAATACTAATGTTCTTCTGCACAAGTCCGAATTTACTGATTAGCGTTTAAAGCTAAGGAGTGAGAGTGGTTCTCCTGCACCAGATGGTTTGTGGTTCAAACCCCACTGGTATCCACTCCCGCTGCCAAGTGTTTTCATAAGGGAAAGGTGCTGTACGTAAAATGAACTATATGAGTTTTTTGCATGATGAGGTGAATTGAAGGGTCATCAACTGATTCTGAAAGAGATTCTGCTGGTTGTTTCGCTCTCTGTGGTGCATTTCCATTATGATGTTCACTCCCTCCTCTTCCTGACTCATTATCTAAGCAGCTCAAAAGGTCTCAAACCTTGCACCCAAATGTGCTAAAATATCAATGTGTAAATTCCAGACGTGTTTCGACCTCTTACCGAAGACTTCGTCTTGTGATTCTGGTTCTGCTGCTGCTGCTGCTGTTGTTTCTATCGGCGCCTCATTGGGTTCAGGTGACGAAACCTTTAATAGGAGCACAAAAACAGATTAAAGAGGTGAGGCGCTGAGGTGCCATGGCAACGGAACACAGTAATAGGCTCATGCAGAGAGAATGAGAGGAAGAGACGGTCATGCGCATTTTTAATTTTCAGGCTTTTTAATTATTATGGAAAACGTTTGACTCTGACTTTTTCATTTAACGCTCAAAAGAGGCTGCAGCAAATTTTGAATCATGTACAAAGACTGTGATTCTTTCTGTTAATAGAGACATATAGAAAACATACACAGCAAACATGTATATCTTGAGCCCTTAAAGTGAAAATGCTACTGTAAACATGTGCAGGAAACAGAAAGGGGCCACTGAAGCTGCAAAGTCAACACAGATGTCACAGTGTGCTCTATTTTTAACGTATCTCATTGGATCTTTCCTTCAGGCACTGATGCTAATGTGGGATTTGAGAAGCACAAATATAATTCAATAAGCTACAGTGAATTAATGCAAATGTTTGTTTAACTCGCAGTTTCGAACAGTTACAGGAAACAAATTGGATATAAAAACAAAGCAAGGGTCAACACACTCATTCAAAGTTATTCACCACTGCATATGCATAAAGGGAGGGGTAGACGTAACAATGTTGAGGACTGTGGTGAGGAAGCACTTACCGATGCAAATCACACAGAGACAAGCAAGTGCCAAGCTTTTGTCCTTTCTATTATGTACAGGAATTATGTAAATACTTTGATATGGAGAAATGTGTCATCTGAATTCGAAGACTATTTAGATTTGAGCTTGATAATGAATTTGAATAATGGATACAGGCCTCATGGCTTTGCTTTAATGTGATTCACACACTTGGAAACAAACGCACTTTGGACGGAAAGATGCGACAAACTGGGTCGTGACGTATCTCCTCCTGCATTTTTCACCAATTTCAACCATTCATACGTCAAAATATTCAGCTTATTGAGAAATGTTTTCCTTTCGGATTTATTCTGCAATTTATAGTTTGTGCAATATTGAATTTTTTCTGCAATGTCACAGGAAATGAATTGGGGACCTTCTGCTATGAGTATGACTACTACATATTGAGAGCGCTGGGCAGTGTCAGCATCCACACTACATTTTCCCCAGGAAATGCATATTACATTTTTTTAATATAATGTTTGATAAAGTCTTGCATATCACATTCTTTAGCCAAAATGTCCAATTATAAATATGATAATAAATATGAATATCTACGACAGTTTGTCATTACGTCGTTTACTCGTTACTGTTTTGTAGTTGTTGAAGTTGGTCGATCACTGATGACTATGCACCAATCAGGACAGAGCCATATCTAGATCAACATTTGATTTTTTACGCCTAAGTTTTAGGATCGAGATAACAGAGATAATGTAACAGTGGAATACATGAAGAATGTGGGACATGGGTAAGCTGAAATGACAACACAACGAAAACGGCTGATTGCTAATCACTGTTATTGGGAGTCGAGCCTATGATGTCGTACATGGGCTTTAATGTGCTGATGAAGCCTGCATTATTACAGACTTTCCACAGCAAAGAAGGCCGATAGTTTTTTAGTACACTCAAAATTAAACCTGCTTTTGTTGGATTCTGTCCACTCTCCCACATACAGAGACACAGGTGTCTTCTGTTTCTTTTCATTTCAAATGTGCACCTTTTGTTAGAGCGAGTGTTCAAAACAACAGATCCACATTCAAGGAGCAGATGGCTGAATTGATATGAGGATATTATTGGGACTGGCTCTGCATACATCACAGCTTTCTGAAATATAAATAAAATCAAACTGCACTTGGACAAACAAAAGTGGGAAAAGTGGCTTCAGATGCTAAAAGTAAAACTGTTATAATATAATACATATAACATAAAATATGAATTGCAAATAAAACAATTATTTACACCCTTGCATTGTATATTATTCATTATTGTGAAGTGCCATGAGCTTATTGCAACCAATTATTATTCTTTACTGCATCTGTCTTTCATAAGCACATCACCTTATCATGTAGCCCTAAGTGGACCAGAGCAGCAGTTTGTCGCTGTTCACACCCACTTGTAGCAGCTTATTGAATGCAATGCTTGTTGGACAGTGTCCTTTTGGGTGATAAGACCAGACTCGCATCTGACAGGGCTAAATTCATTCCCACAACGAAACACATATCATAATATAGCCACTTTGATGCACATAAGACCTTATTCTAACAACGATTTAGAGTAAATTCTTGATTGAAAATAAAGGCTATAACTCATGTTTGATATTTTTTGTAATTTTTTTCATCATTAATCATTATATTATGTTAAAACTCACAGCTATAAACTTGGATATAATTCTGCCCTTCCTTTTGTCCCTCCTCTACCTGTAATGACCTCATTCCACGACCTGTTTACTGCCCTCGATATTCATGTTACCTCGTCATTATGTACATTTCCCTCTGTTGTTGAAACCCATGTGCCGACAGACGTCACTTTGCTGTCAACATTGCATTCAAATGAAAAGTATTCCATGATGTGAGAGGATACATGTTTCTCTGTCAATGCACTACATAACCTATTGTTAGCATCGTGATGCTGCCTGACCTTGTGGCATGTAAGGGAGAGATTAGAGCTTGCCAGTCTACATTTGGAAGCTCAGGCTATTATCAGTGTTGATGATGCTCAATGTCTCAAAACTAGGCCACATCACTCTGGTAGTAGAAATGTATATATTCTCCTCCATAATTACTGCCTGCGTACTATTTCAAGAGATGCTCACAGAAGACAGTCTGTAAGAGAAACGGGAAAAGTGTCTGTTCTTCGCAGACGTACCCTTAGCATGTGGCTACTGTCAGCATCACTGTCGGATGTAAACATATATAACTCCTACTTACAGCGTCATCTACACACTTTTGGAGTTCAACCACTGGGCCCTATCATAGGTTCTCCTACGTGGTGGAAAGGGATGCGAAGAGTGAGGTGAGGGGTCCTCAGCAGACGTCACTCAATCCTACAGATTGTACCTTTTATGAGAAACACTACGTGAACCTCCTTCCCTGTTGCAGTATTTGTTGTTGTCATAAACTGTCGACTCTGCTTTTCCCTCGAGCGAATTCCCTGCTCGGCTCCAATGCAAAAGCAGAGACGTATGCGAACAGCAATTGTATGGGCTGTTATGCGCATGTGGACAGCAACAGCACAGCGTTACATTACAAAGTTTTGAGCTACACTCAAGTAACAGCTTGATCCTCCGGTGACTGTCTCAAAAATTAAACAGTACTTAGGTCTCTCTTTCAGGCGGTGACATTAACTGAGATAAGTGAGGCTCCGCAAACACTCATCTACAGGGGCATTTTTAAAAGTACTGTCGCTAAAGCTGTGGGAGTGTGTCGGCTCTTTTAAACCATCTTGCTGAAAAGACTCGGAGACAGATGTCTGTGCAACTTCTTTGATACGTCTCCAAGCCAAGGTGGTTGCACTTCAGCTTCCCTCAGTGGCTGATCGTTATTCAGGACCATGGTGCCAAAGTACTCCTTACATTCGGGGGCCAGGGGTGAGTGGAGTGATTTCAACACTTTTCAGGGTTTGGCTGATTTGATACTTTCCAAGGGAATCTGAGGAACAAGGCAATTCTGTCCACGTTTAAGAGACGTATGATGGAGCGTGTGAATTTCATCTCACCTGGTCTCTTAGATATAAAAACCAGGAGACGCAGATGGAAGCCCATCTTATAAAAAGCCTGCTTTAATTTTGTAGTAATGTGTGGCAAATGTCAGGAGGACAATCAAAATATCTTTGGTATATTGTATATTGTATTTCTATTTTATTCTTTTATACACGATAACTGTGAAACTTCAGATATCCACACAAACCAACAGTCACAGAAATACAATAGGTAAGGTCTCTGAATAGAGAAGGTGGAGCAGTTAGGATTCAGGTGTAACTGTCGCACCAGACAGATCTCCCACAGCGGAACAACAGAGACAGGAACAAGCCCTGCTGAGCCGCTCTCAGAACACAGAGCACTTTAATTGGCTGCAAGCTGAGCCGCAAGCTCCCTCATCTGGAGAATCAAAGTCTCCGTGTCAGAAATGTTCAACTTAAATTCCAACCGACAAAGTGGAGGGCAAACCAAACATAAGTGGGAGCAGGGAGGTTGGTGCTCAACTAAATGCACGTACACCTGCAGTGTTCTGTCAGTGTTATGAGAGAATGAGCTAATGATCCGACTTCACTGGGGATTCAAAGGAATATTAGAAGTCAGAGTTGAACATCAACAAAAGTGAGTACAAAGAAAAAGAAATGACTGTTTGCCTTTCGCTCGGTTCATTCAGGCATATGAAAGCTTTGGTTAAACCCGGCTGGATCCAAGCTTATGCGGCTCCGTGCCTCCGTCTGCGATCCAGTGTTGACAAGACACTGAACCACAGACAAAGAAAGAATCGAGCAGGAGGAATGCTTCCTTTTTATCTTGTTCGTGTGCACCCCGACACTGACACCCCGAAGGGCAAATACTCTTCAGTCCTGCATCTTACTCTTTCAGGTTCTTTGCAGACACATCATGAATGTGAACTAAAGAGGCAAATCCCTGCACTGCCGGCCTCCTTAATAAGACGACCGCGGGAAGGTGTCCAGAAATTCATCTTAGTGGGCGCGGTGATTGTGCAACCAGACAGACGCATGGCTGCACAACACAAGAGAAAGAACATGCAGGTAAAAAGGGGAGTCAATCACCTCGAAGGGACTTAACCGAGATGTCAACTCAAGGAGCCAACTCTGATAGAGTATACATACACATATGTACATACACATATATACTTACACACGCTACACACATGCTCGTGTTTATAAGTGTACATGTATGTATGCATAAACACATTTATTATCATCATTGGTATTAGTAGTAGTAGTAGTAGTATCATCATCATGATTGTCTTACTCTGTCGCTGTTGTTTTTTCTGCTGCAACATCACAATTTCCCCAGATGGGATGAATAAAAGTCTATTCTATTCTATTTGAATCTGTCATACTGTGATAACTAATGGGATTCCAGGCTCAAAATTCCGGGCAGTGTAAACATTTCAGATGCCTGAGGTAGAAAACATTGTGTCACTGCCTCTGATGGGGCTAAAGACACATGGGTACAATTCACCCTCCCTCAAAAAAAAGGAACAGGAGGATCACGACTCAGACAACAGTGTCTAACCACAACCCGTCGTACTGTGTCACGCTCTGTTCCTGCTCCACTGTCACTATGACAACTGGGCTGTTTTTCCAGACCCTGAAACTGACTGTGATGTCATGATAATCAAAGCCCCAACCCCCCCAACAAAAGAAAAAGAGAGAAAGAAAGAAAGAAAGGGGAAAAGGCAACACAAACAGCGACATAGAAGTTAATGACAAAGCTAAGTCAATAAAGCCCTGACACTTCCAGCTACCACCTTCAAAATGAAGCCACTGCTCTACTTCCTGCTGCTCATCTCTTCAGGGTGAGTTTCGGAGGTGATCACCCGTCGGCTTAGATCTCGGCCCCCCTGCTGCGTACAAACTTCACACTCTGCCCCTCACACCCACACGCAGTCAGATTCCAATTACCAATGTGCTCAAATATGACATTGTGTCCGCCTTCCCTTCTCTCTGCGCCCCTTCCTCACTCCCACAAGGGTTGGGGGTCCTTCCACGCATCCTCTTCAAATCTGAGCTCAGCCGCAGCCGTAATAGACCAAAGCAATTACATCCGCAGTGAAAAGCTTCGACAAAGCGGGACTTAAACAAGCCCGGGGTTAATTACATGATGTCGTTGAATTACATTACTGCCCTAGTTTGGTTCATGCGCGATCCTCCTCCGCGTTGAGCTCGCAGGAGAGAGCAGCATCTGCCCTTGCCACTCAAAAAATACCTCACCAACATATTCGCATGGAGTTATGGAAGAATTGCACTTCATTTGTCGCTAGACTTTGCAGCTTATTTCACATCTGATCACAATCTGATCTAACTTTAAATGCCGTGAGATCACTTTTCCAAAGTGATGGTCTCAACTGCAATAAATGACCTCGACGGGTGCGAGCACAGATGATTGGCGGGCGGAGCATCTTTACTCTGCGTGAGTCTCACGGCCAAAACAAAGATGATTCAACCCCATGCAAGATAAGTAAGACATCACTTTCATACTTATCATGTCTTCCCTCCAAACAGACTTCCTGCAAGTTTAATTCAAGACTTTTTAACGTCCAAAATTTAAACGAAAGGATTTATGTTTTATCATTACCAGTCTTAAATTACTTCCACCCCCATATGACGCAAGTATACTAATGAGTGTAATTACCTGAATATATGAAATGTGTAATATACTGAAAATTGCAATGGACCACTTCCTCTCAATGGCGGCCATTACTGTAGCCCCGAATGTTGCTTTTAGATAGTGATGGGCAGGTGAAGCCCCATGAAGCTCTGAAGCTTTCTCTTTAATTGTGCCGAAAAAGATTCAAAGCTTTGAAGCTTCCATTCCAACTAAGAGCAGGGGCACCTGCTGGTCAATGGGGGTCGTATCACCCTCCCAAGAAGGCGACAGACGCAATGTCACTGTTTCAATCCCATGTCAACAATAACAGTTCAGATAAGAATGTTTGTTTTCATCTGCTGATGTATTTGTTCCCTTCATGCTAATTAATGATGGCATCAACATTTCACATTAAAATGAATGATACGCTTGTTGTGAGAATACACTTAGACACTGCACCAGAAGTATAACGAAGTTCTTTATGAAAAGGAGAAAGACATTTGTCTAAATAAAACCATAAAATACAGCCACTCTCTAAAAACAACGTCCAATATCATTTCGGCAGGGTTTCAGCAAGTCTCGAACCAGCAACCCTCAATCGTAAGGCGACTGCCCTATCGTCTGCGTGTATGCAAATGAATGGGGATGACTGGGTATTGATGACGTGTGCATTGTTGGCTCATGTTTAATTAGAAAGCTTAACTTAAAAAACTAGAGTTTTGAATAAAACCTTTAAAGCTAATGGCTTATCATAAATTTTGAGACTTCTATGGTCTCAAAATCTCCCTCTCCTCACAACGCATCATTGTTGAGTAGTAGTGATCAAATCTGCAGGAGCCCTACACAAACAGGTGTTCCTCGAAATGGGTTTCAAAGTGCCGTGGTTAGGTTAGTACATGGATAGGTACAGTAGATGGATGGTCGATCATCAGTGTCAGTCGGCTGAACCCTCCATGATCATGGGGCCACAGCTAATGGTTCAATGAGATGAGTATCTGGCTTCGGTGTCAGCTCCGATGCACACAATCATTGATTTACTGCGCAGCTCGTACGGTCTCTGCTGCGGATGAACTGTCACGGTGAGGGTGATTACGGGGTGACACAGAGGACCAGGCATACTCAGAGTGCATTGGCTGACGCCATGACAACGCAACGTCATTAAGAGTGGGATGCTGACGGTCTCATCAGTGTTATTGTTTGGAAATGCAGCGGCGTGCAAAGGATTATTTTGAAAATGTTTTCCTGGGCAGAAATACTCAAACCTGCCAGTGTGGAGGATTTTCTAAATATAATCCTGAATTCACTTCAGACCACTTTCTCTGAGAGTCAACTTTGATTGTTATGAAATTATTCCACACAATCTCAGATGTGACTGACTGATATGCTATGTGTGTGTGTGTGTGTGTATATATATATATACACACACATATATATATACCAAATCTACTGTATACTATAATTATATTTCCTTTCATATTTTAACTCCACTTTAGGGATAGTCTTTTGTATTCTACGCATACTTTCTTTTACTATCTTTCAACCTCCACCCTCCATATGCAATACATCATGTGTGGTGTCAGAATAATTCTGTGCAGGTGTGAATACATCAACATTTTTACTTGTCACATTCTTTGCATGGACCTCTGACATGAATAGACTGAGTGCAAGATAATATGTAATGAAATCTTCGCCTCTATTGCCAAGTTAAATAATCAGCCTCCTTCAGAAAATAGTTTACTAGCCAGACGAAAAAAACTCAGTGAAGGTAATGAATCAGCGTGAGAGAAGGAGGCTGCGCTCGTCTCGGAACACAGTCCAAAGTCCTGCAGATAAAGACCAGTGTTCACGCTGATAAGAGTGAGTCCTCCAACACATGCCTCATTCCCACGTCACAAGGGACAGAATGCTTACGCGTGTGCGTGCATTTCAGCACATTGTTATGACTCCTCCGGCGCAAAACACAAGACATTGAAGTGGCCGCTAGACTTACCGCGCTGTCAGTGGGTGGCTCCCTCTTTCCTAGATGCTGGCCCATGCTGCTGACAGAGACTGCAAGAACAACAGAACAGAGCAGAGGCTGAGTTTACGCCAGCAACGAATGTACACAGTATATTATGTGAAAGTTGTTTACTCTACAACGGAGGCTGCCCCCTTGGTCAACGTGAGAAAGTATATTGTCACAGATAATGCTGAAATCCCTGGGGAATGCAGCACTCATTCTGAATGGCTTTAAACTGAACGATAGAAAATGGCACAGAATAAGAAAAGCAATCCTGCCTTTGACTCCGGAGAATTTGTGTTGAATTTAAAGTGACGGGTCCCTGAACTCCCTGAAAGGTATGTGTTATGACCGTGCAAGGATGGAGAACAGATGACTTTCCAATGATAGCGGACTTTGCAGTATCGTCAAAGGAGACATACCATCGTTATACTGAGCTTGACTTGTGTTTGTGTGTGGAGACAAGAGATCACTTTCCTCATACTGATCCAATGCTGCAGAATGTCTTTTCAGCCAACGCTGAGAGCTTAGCTCCAATTGGCCAGCTTACACCACTGAATTGTGATTGGCTGACCATCTCCAGTGCATGTAGGAAGCGTCACCATTTATTGTCACTTTCCTAGGCTTTGTATGTTGATGTATCAAAGGAGCTGAGCGTGCATTATGCAAATTCAGGACACCCAAGGATATATCATAAGGACTGCATTCCACTTTTTGCAGCCAATAGAGCAAATGCTCAATCTGAAAGTCCCATGACTCACATGCTTATCTATCACAATGTATAGAAATATAAAAGTAGATGGATATAAATAAACAAGGAGCCATTATGATGTCACATGACCATAAACTAAATAGTCATGATGCAACCCAAACTGTTGACTTACCATGTTACCACTGTTACCATGGTCACAGTGATGTTCCATTCAGTATGACCTCACAGCGTATAGTATGATCATGTCCTTAGAAGTTGCATGCACTTTAGTTTCAATCACACAACTCCTCTACTATCATGATTTATCATAGAGTCCTACATGCATTTGGAACCCACGGGCATTGATCACCACTAACAATTGGGCCCAGACTATGTGTCAGTGCTGCACTCCCATTGTTTCTCTCGCTCTCGAGTTCAATCAACAGCTCTGACACCAGCCAAAAACAAATCGAATGAAATCGGCAAACACGCCCCGTTTCGACTGAGCTGACAAACTCGGCAGGTGTGGAGGCACCTTTACGTATTCAGTCTAGCCCTGAGCTTGACAGCACAGCCTGGCTCGATCAATGCCAAATCTTAACCTACACTCCCCCTTCATTAGCGATGGTGCGCTGTGTCTTTGTGCATTCACTTGTATATTTTGTACCCATTACTTTGAGTGGTGCTGCTGTGGCCCGCCGCTGACTGGCAGACTCCCCTCTGAAATCATTCTCCACAAACAATGATGAAGAAAATCCTGATCTTGATGTTATCCTGACCTTTGTCTGTTGCTTTGCTCCCCGTCATCCTCTGACAAGTGTGTCAGACCAACATGCTGTTCAGATACAAACCGACTGGGTGGACTGACAAGTCACAAAAAGCAGTGAAGGAGGAAGTTCTCTCCATGTTGAGGAAGTGAGAAATGTCTATGAAGTGAAGAGATATCTCATGTGTCTGCACCACTAGAAGAATTCTATCATCATAACAGTGTACATATTAAAGGGGACCTATTGTGGTTTTCGTCACTTTTGGAGTTTAAGTTCCAGACATCTAGTGGTAAAGTTATACATCCCCATTACCCCTCTGTTCAAAGAATGTAGCATAACTGATGGTAGCTTAATGATGAGCAAGACCCAACAGATATTTAGTTCAGGGCTCTCCCCAGAATTTTTTGTTTGGTTTGGGGGGGGGGGGGGGGGGGGGGGGGGGGGGGGGGCGTATCGGGCACTGCATAACAGAGCGTGTATCTCTGCAAGGTTTCCCCTCGGTTTACAGACTCGGGGGGCCGGCGTCTCGTCACCCTGTCTGTCACGGCTTGTTCCCAAATACCAAACAGAGACTTGTGAAACATCTGACAGCAGTGCCAACTATTTTTTTTTTAAATGGCAGGGTACAAGAGTTCTCTGCCAGCCGGATAAAAAGAGATTACACAAATACAGAAGGGGATGGGAAAATTATTTGTAATCACTGGGATGCATGAGTGAGAATTTGCACAAGGCCATCTGCACCATCTGCCACCGTGTTGTCTCCATCAGTCGTAGAGGAATGTGGTAAGTCAGGATTTTGTCTTTCCTTGTATTACATGGGCCAAGAAATGAATGGATAAAGTCATGACGATGAGAAAGTCTGGTAAATAAATTGATAACAACATCCTATGACAGAAAGTGAAACATCCAACATTCATTGAATGAATCCACCGATCGCCCAACTATGAGCAATACTGTTTTTAAACTATACCATTACAAACTGAAGCAAATCCTCCATCTTGTCACCCAACCACTGAAATCCCAGCAACAGGATTTTATAATCATCTAAATCTGCAACTTAGTCTAGATCTCATCCCAACAAAATGTAAATAAGAAATTCTACCACCATGAATAATCCATACATGTCTCACAGTGGTTAAATATCTCAACAACACAAAAAAAACAGTGGACACAGAAACTGTGTAAAATTACAGACCCTTATGAAACTTGCCCGTTCTTTTGAATAGTTTTAGTATGCTAAAGTATGCTCCTCTCTCCAGGAGTCTCAAATGACCTCTTGATGGCCAGATAACAGACTTGTCTTGGTTTTAATCAAATTGAGGGAAATGTGATCAAATGTATGTAATCTAAGCTGTCATCAATAGACATTTATTTCAAAAGGTGTTGGAGGTATCATCTTACAGTCTATATGTAAGCACAGTCACATAGTTTACTGTCTCAGGGTTTCTGCAGGTTTCAACAAGTTGACATGTTTTAATAGTGACAAATGTAAGTATGACACATGTGGAAGAATGTGATTGTTTCAGTATAGACTTGAAACATAACTGGAGAAAAGGTCAAGTAGTCAAGTGGAGACAGAGTTGGATAAATCATAATATAATATATCATATAATATGATATGATATAATATTCTGAGACGCGTTCACAAACTCTCAAAGCAGCCAGTCTTTTAAATGTAGATCTGTCCTCAGTGGCAATGATTCACCATAACCCCCCCATGATACTGCCCCACCAAGATTTATGACACGTGACTTTTAGAGGCCCGTGAGCATTCACCAAACATAATGTTTGTCTGGGGGTTTTAAATTGCAGGGAGAAAGAGATGGTGGTATGAAATAAGAAGTAGAGTGGGCTGAAGCAGAGCTGCGGTTTGAGAAAACACAAACAAGGAGCTCAACCTAAAATAAGATGGAATAAACTCCCCCAATGGGACGCAACACATCACAGGCCAGCATCAGCTGCATATTCAGTGTAGCGCTAGGATTAAAATCCAGTGAAGACTGATGTTTGTGGGGCGAGGGCTCTCGCAGCCAGTTTCACTCAGGAGGGTTACACAATCGGAGATCCTGCGAGGACTTGCAAGAAAAAATGGTTGCATAATGAAGTTTCAGCAAGAGAGTAAAAAAGAGAGAGAGAGAGAGAGAGAGAGAGACAGAGAGAGAGACAGAGAGAGAGACAGAGAGAGAGCAGTGTGTGTGAGTGGCTAAAATTAGAGTTTGGCAAAAAATGAATAAAAACAACAAAGTTAGCATCTTCTCACAGTGGCTGTGATTTAAAAAGGGGTAGGAAACAGTTTAACTAAAGTCAAATTTTCATCATCCCCATTTAGCCCCTATCCTAAAAGGCAGCCGTTGATTGCCACATGTGGTTCAGTGTAACATTTCCCTTTGCCTCTTACATAGATCATTCAAATGGGGAAGGCAGCTGGCCAGAACCTGGAAGAATCCATTAGCAGCTCCGAGCAATTAGATCCGTCTGAGCTGTCCATTACCTGAGGCTATTGCAAGTCCTTGTAAGCCAACATTTGAAAGTTGAAATGAAACAAACCCTATTTGCTCAGGGATTTCAGGGATCCCATTCGAGCAGTTCTATAGAGACTGTCCAAAATAGACACTCTCTCTCTCGCTCTCTCTCTCTCTCTCTCAGCCCTGTTAGATTTTGTAAAATAAGATGTAAGAACTGCACGAGAGCAGGAAACCTTGGTAACATCACATGGCTAGATAACTGTGATCCTCTGTGTTTTTGTCCGTGAGGATAGGTGGTACAGCTACTTATTTCACCGGCTATAAGCCTGTGAAGATAACAGGGATATTACCTTGCTGCAGCATAAATCTTCCTGTCAGCACTTGATGGGTTTTTTATAACATTGACAAAAATGAGAATAGATTAGTCTGAAGCAGCTGCAGCAATAAAACTACTGGGCACAATAATATCATGACTGTGCCTTATTGGCTTAGAGTAAGTATGGCATGTTTCATCTTTTGGGGTAAGGAATGAAAGGACAAAATAAAAAATAATGAATAATAGTAATTCCTCCAACAAAGGGTCAGTGATTATGAGACTGTGACTGTGACTCACAGATGTGATGAGCTAAGTCAACAATACTAGGGTGTGTTTTTGTTCCATGTACCAGCATTGCAGATCCAATGTTGTCAGCAGGTACAATATACAGTTTCTCACAAAGGCACATAGGAAGTTTTATAAGAAATGAACAAATCTTTCGAGGGTCTGATGGGATTTAACTCAGAGGTCTCTGAAGGGCTTAAGCAGTCCGAGTTCCACTGCATCATCCTATGTCTTCGTATACTGTACATCCTGCCTGGTGATCAGCTCATATACTATCTACAGCACGGCTCATCTATCTTCAAGCACGGGCCGGTGTCATGGGGTCAGAGAGATTTAATAGTCTCTTTTAAGATTGTTCACACAGGCAGAAATGCATCACACAAGAGGAGGGTGGGTGGAGAAGTAGCTGCTCTCTGACTGTGTGAATATAAAAGGCCGGCTGAGGCCGTCATAATGGCTGGGAAATACAGCAGTGTCTTGCACTGATAATAACAATAATAATAATGATAATGATAATAATAATCATATGCAACAACAACAACAACAACAATAATAATAATAATAATAATAATAATAATAATAATAATAATAATAATAATAATCCAGTATATTAACATGGATTATATGGTAACTGGACTCCATAGTCATGATATACCCTCGATTATTTGTAATTGAACAGGATTATGCAAAACCTCCTGGAGGGATTACCTCATCTTGGTGGATGAACCTACTATTTTTCACCCTCTATTACATCCAATGCTTTTCAACTATAAAGATCAGACACATTAGTAGTCTGTTATAAATCTATATAAAAATCTGGATAAATACACGGACAGTTGACCCTTGTCAGTCCTGATCTACCATTCTGTTGATCAACTCTATTCCTTTATAATCATGAAGATGGAAACACAGGTCACGATTTAAATACTTACTACAGTGACTAGCTCCACATTCCATCCTACATGTTCAACTATTAACATTTTAACTGTGGAGAAAAACATGATTCCAAGAGACTAATGTAAAAAGGCCCTCAAGTGTGAAAATGACACTTTGTGGTTTCGCAAATTTGAGGGTGCTCTGCATCTCTTGGTGAAAATTGGCCAGCTGCAGTGTCTTCCCAGAATCATCTCTGTGAGGTTGCTAGGCAACCTGACGCTGCAAAGTGGCAGGTGGACGGATAAAGTGTCCCAGCACATTAAGTAAAATAAGCTATTTTGGTTTGCAAAGAGCCAAGTTAGAATTCTCTTATATCTTTGGTTATTATTTCTGGTAATGTTAATCTGATCCTCCTAAGTTTCCACAGTGAACACAGAGACAATAGCATAGCATCAGTCTGGACATCTAGTGCATGAAGACGATAGGTGGACATGTAAGCTGCCTTAGATCATACCAGCTTCATAAACTGTAATGTGAATAATATTCATCCGTCAGGTCTCCCAGTGGTTTACAACAGAGTCATGACCCAAAATGGTTATCATCTGAGCGGGCACTGCAGTGATCTGAAGTCCGTTGGAGTCTGTGGCGATGTTATCTCTGGCTACAAGATGTGAGTGGATACCACTCAGCTCAACGTGTTTACGTGAAGGAGCTAATGCTGGCTAATATCTGTCTGCAGATATCAGGCCGATGCGCTGTCAACACAAACAGCGCAGATGAGTACGTCACCAGACTTCCAGTTTCTGAGGTGTCTGTGCACAAAGTCATCACGGTCCATGTGTGGCTATGTACAACGTTGATATTTTGATATGTGCCTAATTTGATGATATTGTGATAAAGTACTGGTGGTAAATCGTAATTTGCTTGCACTCCTACAACAAATGAATGGTCCTACAACAGTGGGGTGGCTGTGGCTGAGGGGTTAGAGGAGCTGTCCCCTGACCAGAGGGTCAGGGGTTTGATTCCCACTTCATCCCTTCTCTGCATGCTTATGTGCCCATGGGCAAGAGACTGAACGCCATTCTCCAATGCACTCATAGATAAGAATTACTGCAAAATGATACAAACCATTTACCATTTACTATTACAGACTATTTACAAGTGTAGCTTGCAGTGTAAGTTGCACACAGCCCAACTCCTATTGGTGGTTTGATTGAGCAGGTGGGGACCTATCAACATATTCTGCATGCTACACCTTGTGCATTGCAAAATGTATAAATAAATTAAATATATGAATAATTTGCTACGATGTGAAATCAACACTTCACACTTGTACCAATTACAATATTATGTTCAAACATAATAAATCCTTGAAATAACAACAAAACATCTTAATTACATGTGAATTAATTATATTACAATACAGCTGGCGCAGTAGACTACTTGTGGTGTTCATGTTGTGCAAACATTCAATAACACACCATGTCGGTCTCCATGTTACATCTCCAAGGCTTTTCCCACTGAATCACTCCACAGGCAGATAACACCTTCCTCCTCTGGAGTCCACTCAAACACACCAACACACATTGTGCAGCCACATCTTTTAAGCCATGTCTTCATACTCAGTTATCACACACACACACACACACACACACACACACACACACACACACACACACACACACACACACA
>JAFBJT010107897.1:75233-112931 GCA_016785325.1 Chascanopsetta lugubris | reverse complement strand
TCCGCGTGGCAGCTGGAGGAGAAGTGGAACCTCACCGCCACCATGGAGGTGGCGGGGGAGGAGGAGGTGGAGGAGGAACCCCTGTTCGGCATCGGCACGGATAACTTCATCTCGCTGCTGGTGTTCGGGCTCATCTTCACGCTCGGGGTGCTGGGCAACTCCATGGTGATCACGGTGCTGGCGCGCAGCAAGCCGGGCAAACCGCGGAGCACCACCAACATCTTCATCCTCAACCTGAGCATCGCCGACCTCTCCTACCTGCTCTTCTGCATCCCCTTCCAGTCCACCATCTACATGATGTCCACCTGGGTGCTGGGCGCCTTCATCTGCAAGTTCATCCACTACTTCTTCACCGTGTCCATGCTGGTCAGCATCTTCACGCTCTCCGCCATGTCCGTGGACCGCTACGTGGCCATCGTGCACTCCAGAAAGTCCTCGTCCATCCGCGTGGCGCGCCACGCGCTCATCGGCGTGGTGGTGATCTGGCTGCTGTCCCTGGCCATGGCTGCGCCCGTCATGTACTACCAGAACATCTACCGCCGGGACAACGACACCTTCTGCTGGGAGGGCTGGCAGGACCAGAACCACAAGAAGATCTACGTGGTGTGCACGTTCGTGTTTGGCTACGTGTTGCCACTGCTGCTGATTTCCTTCTGCTATGCAAAGGTGAGTGGAGGCGCCCAAAGGGGGTCAAAGGTCATGGCAAAATTGAAGGAACCCCTCATTCACCTTTATTTCTTATCTGGCAGGTGTTAAATCATTTGCACAAAAAACTCAGAAACATGTCCAAAAAGTCAGAGGCATCAAAGAAAAAGGTAGGTGCTCTTCTAGTATTGGGGTGGGGTGGGGGGGGGGGTGCATGGGGTCCATTATAACCATTTCTAGATGTTTGATGATTTGCCACCTGTTGAAATGTGAAGTCTGACAAATCCATTTAATCCGGTAATACCATCCCCTCGAGCCATACATTGCGTTCATACCGTTATCTGCCTTGATCCTATAATGGAATTCCATACAGTGGTTATAATGAGGATGGTGTCTTCCTGTGCGTTTTAAGAAAAGGGCACGGAGGTGCTGGTCGTATCAGTGGCATTTAATGTTGCACGGATCCTTTGTTGACATATGGCTGGATTCACAGCGGAGGAGCGTGTTCTCGACCTTTAGCACCACGTACACGATAATAGCCCTGCCTGCCGTCGGTCGCCATATGCGCTGCCAATATCCTCCACGTCAGCTGGCGTACAAACAGAACCCCGCGCACCTTCACTGAACGGGTCAAAATGATATTCATTCCAGGGGTGACCTGTCACGCTCTGTCTGTGCTCTGGTCCTCATTGTTCTAGGAGGAGGTGATCTCCTCTCCAGTTATCTGCGGTCGGCCCCCCCCCCCCCCCCCCCCTCTTGATTGCCCATCTATCTGTCTGTCTCTTCATTGTTCTTCATTTACCGGGGGTAAATTGTGCAGGTCAGGGAGAAGGGGAGGGGCTGATGTGCTGTGACGCTTTGATGCTTTATTGCATGCAAAGCGTGGCCGAGGATCTCGTGTTGATTTACTGCGCAGAACACATGAGGCGGCATGACACTGACGGCTTTGTGAGGTACAGTCGGCAAACACAGCATTTTTCCCAGACTGTGTGACATGTTGTAAATTATCTCAATAGGGCAGCAACCGTTTAACTAGTGTCTCACCACACCCCCCCCCCCCACACACACACACACACATTGGTGCAGTCACTTTCAATGAAAAAAGAATAGTGTCCAAAGTAGCAATTCCAGCTTGTGAAGGAAATGTTTGAGTATAAATAAAGACCACCGTGTTGCCTTCATAAACTCAGAAGAGTGAATAGAAAATGAATTATGATCATCCAGTGGGTACTTTATTTTCGCTTAGCTCGGCATTAAAGTTCAATACAGCGGCATGGAAACGAGCCATCAAAGCTGTTTTCAGTCTCTCTCTGCATGGTGTGAAATCAATACAGAGATGCTGCCAGGCAAAACACATTTTTGAGGGCAAACAAATGTTGACACCTGTCGCACTGGAGGTCCCACAGTGCCTCGACTGGATCGGGCAGCGACTCCTCGCTCTGACTGAGTGGCTGTGCAAAACATCACCTGGCCTGTTCCAGTCCATCTATCCTGCTGTTTCTGGGCAGTTTTACCCAACGATGCTGACGCCACCAAGTCGTTATCACTGTCAACAGTCTGGTTAACGGTTCATACTCGTCCCCATCCCCCTTCTCACCGGCTATATAAAGCAATCAACACCTTTCCCATTGACAGTGTCGTGTGTCTGGAAGCAGGGAACTGCAACAATGTTGGAGCATGGCCTCTGTTGAATTGATAATATATAACAACCACATATTATTGATATATAGATCAAAATACACAATTCCAGTAGTCTAAATGATCCAGCATAGAATGGAAGATGACCCCGATTATGAGACTAATCCCCTTTTGCCAAAATCTGCCTTTGAGAAAATGAGTTTTCAAGGTTGGGAAACACTTTGACACTCGTGCAGTTTCCTTGAATCAACATTATTCTAAGGAGAATTGACAGAACTGAAGCCATTTTTTTTTATTTTCCCAAGGAAGTGGCTCGAAGCATTTTGCAGACATTTAGAATCCGTCCTTTTGATCTCATCATCCCTGACATATGTAATTCTTGGCTGTTTGACAGATTTCTCTCTCCGGATCATTTCTTCTGCAGGACACTCTGGAGATGCTAAGAACTTATTTTTCATCAATCCATCCATGTTCTTCCTTTTATTCGAGGTCAGGTCATGGTGGTATAGGAGATACATGTCTTGACTGGGGAATCCGGACTTGTTCCCAGGCCAGATGAGAGAGATCTTTCCTCCAGTGAGATCTTGGTCTTTCATGGGGTCTCTTTACAGTTGAACTTGCCTGGGAAGTCTCAAAAGGAAGTGGCCCTGGGAGGCATCTCAAACACATGGCCCCACCACCTCAGCTGGCTCCATCCACTCGGGATGACTGAACTCTTAACCCAAACCCTGAGGCTGACTTTGGAAACCCCGTGGACAAAGTTTGTTTTGGCCTCTTGCATAATTTCATCCGTTTGGTCACTATCCAAAGCTCTTAGAGCCTGAGACGGGCAGAGTGATGCCGGCCAACGGCTAAATTATAAGCCTTCCAAACCTTGGGATCAAATTTGGAAGGATCAGGAAGGCACCACCAGGGGATCTAAAGCTGTGTGGAGTCTTACAGAGGTGTAACATGCCAGCTGGGGCAGGACCAGAAGTAAAGCAGACTAAAGTCTAAGTCTAAGAGGAGCTTTTAGAGGGTGATCTGTAAAATCAACAAACAGGTGGAGCCAGAGGAGAGAAACAAGGGCTGGAGTGATGTGATGCCATCTAAGAAAAGAGGCCTAGCTAGTGCATACTTGACCAGTTGCAGGCGGTAGAGTGCATTTTAGAGATAGTAAAGAGGAGGGAGTTAGTCTAGTCTAGAATATTAGCGTGTGTGTGATTTTGGAGATAATTCTTATCGGGAAGAAGCCGGAGTGGAAAAATACCATGAGGGCTTTCCTTATAAGGCTAGTGGACCAAGGTTGCGTAGACCAGTGTCTTATATGAAACGAGGTCTGGATGTTCCTCATAGTTTGCCCTTGTTACATGAACATCCCAGCAGGAGATAGTCTGGTCCCATGTGTTAACAAAGTCTCCCAGACATTATCCAGTCTCTTCTAAGATTAAGACTAAGACTGGTGGGAAAAGCCACATACTTTAAAGAGATTTTATGGAGTTGGGAGCAAGTCTGAAAGCAGCCTAAGAGACATGAGAATATTTCAAGTCACATATTTTGTTATTATGACCTTGTCTGTTGTGTTTCTGACTAATATAGTCCCAGGTGTTTCATTCATAGGCCATATTCAGACATGTTTCGCAGCGAATACTCAGAAAAGTGGTTCCACCTGCACAGTGCGAGTACATGAACAAGCAATTCTCTTGGGCAGGCGGAGAAAGTCTCAAGAGGATATCAGGAGTAATGTGCATGACTGAAAGCAGATGTGGAATCCACACCTTTGCTTGTCCTCCAAATCTCATTCATTTCAACACAAAAGACTACCTTTCAGACTTAATGTTTGCAGGCAAGTGAGACTATTAATGGACTCAGTGCCGTATGCTGTACCGCCGTGCTCCAGCTCAGCACCAGGCCTGTGAAACATAATGTGAGTGACAGCTGGGAAAGAACAAGATAACTCCCAATGCTGTTGTGAAACACATGTCAACAAACTTAGTTGGAATCAGTCGGCTTCCAACAGTCCACTGAGACACTCCTAAGAGGCCAAATGTCCAGAGAAAGTTGTAAATCTTTAAGTGTTAAGCCGTATAAATCTCTTTTATGCAGAGTAAATATAAAACATTGCTCCTCATTTAGTTTGGCCCATACCTCATATTCTTGGGAGTTGAGGGATTTCATTTGACTTGGCAAACAATTATGTTTTTAATGGATTCTCGGCGCTGAACCAAGAGGTTAAAAAGCCAGTAATTAGCATTGTAGCCTGAGGAGGTTTCTCTCAGCGATGAGTCAGGCGTTTTTGAACTGCACACAGATGACTGCGGGTAATTATAAAAAGGAACATTTGGCCAAGTCGTCTTCAAACTATCTCACAGCTAAATGTGAAATGAAGACAGCTAAGGCATCAGATAGCAAACTGCAGGCAGTAGTATCTCTATTTTAAGTAATTAATGAATTCACACTGTTCCTCGATGTCTGTCAATAATCTGGTAATTTACTGAGGTGATGTAACACATAGTTTTATGGTGAACAGCGTCACAATAAGGATTCTTCCTATTGGTTTACGCCTAGGACACATCACACATGTACTCATTTTGTGTGTGTGGGTGTATGTGTTTAAACATGAGATTGATACATCTATAGATTACGAAGGAAACATATTACACATTGATACAATTAAATTTAGTAACACACGTGCATCACTCATACACACTTATATATACACGTACCTATCGTGTATTTTGAGCGTAATATATTATCACAACATACAATACCACATTTAAGTAACTGTATAGAAATGTCCAATTATGTTTGTACATAATATGCAAATTAACTATAAACTTATATCTTTCTATATCCAGTTAGAAATGGCTCCATAGGTAACATAGTGTATGGCAATATCACTGCCCATATAGGCACAGATATATGACATTATATTCCTGCATGGGTTTTGAATGCATGTACCAAGGTGTTGTGTGAAAAAACCCCATCTGCATATATATGGACACATCTACCTCAATAACTCATACCAATGCATAAATATAGTGTCACGCTCGAGTGCATTAATAATGTACCATCGCACTCTACTCGAGTTCATTTCCATGCAATCAACATTGCCCTAGTAGCATGCGAACACAATCTAATCTTATGTGTCTTATCTTAAGAGTAACGGCAAAATCAAAATAGAGTTCAACCACAGGTTGGTCACTATAAATGATAATATGAAATGAATGAAAATGCTTCCTGATAACTGAATTTCAGTTGAATTGATAACTGAAACATGAATGCAACAATCCTAAGGAGTCATTCATGCGTTTACATATGTCATTGAACGTGAGTGGAGAATTACTGCCACCAGCTTTTGATGGTGATGCCTTAAAAAGTGATTAAATGAGATGAGTCCATCTTTGACTTGAATGACATTAACACATTGTGACACTGTGCAAATGTATTACAAAGTCCATTCACCAGTTGTTTTGGACAAGTGAGGTTTACGTGTGGAGACAGTGTTGCTGCATAAACAGGTCTGAGAGGCACATTGTTTTATCATTATTGTTTCATCAGTTATGTCTTCCTGGAGTGATGGAGCTGTTTCCATGAGCTCAACTCATGATGGCTCTCTGGGGGTTGAGGTGAAAACATGAATGTAATATGGAGTCGAGCCAAACAAAGCAAGACTATTAACATAGTGCTGCATAAGAAACTGTGGGAAACGTATCCCTGGCATTTGTGTGTGTGTGTGTGTGTGTGTGTGTGTGTACTCTTGGGTTGGGCTGATATTGCAGGCCAATATTGACCTTTCATTTCAAATTGGACACAGTCCACTTGGTGATGTTTATCTGTGATGGGATCGATGAAGCACAGTTGCATCGTACATTTACTGTATAATAGATCAATACTGAGCACGAGCATTAAACACTTGAACCGACGGTGTAAACATTTGTATACCGGCATGTCATCGTGAATGGTCTGCTCATCAGTGGAGTGTCTTGGGCTACATTTCATTTAGAAGTTCAAAAGGGAATTCTTTGTGTTCCCGAGGAAAACAATCTAATTACAAAATCAAATGTCACCCTTGTAACCTGCCTGTCTTTTCTCCAAATTGGCCCAGCTGATCAGGCAGCATATAATTAGTTTTTCCTTTTTTTATTGTTTATTTTTCTAATGATCTCACTCTGCAGCCGTAGCCTTTCGCTGTACTTTTATCCTCCTGGCCAAATGTAAAGAGAAACATCCAACTCTTGCTGTTTAGACAGCATTTAACTACTTCACCATAATTATCAGATTCAATCATATTTAAAATATACGTGGCGATTATATGAGTGTTGGCTTTAGTGGCTCATTAGATTAAAGGGGCTATTGTTGTTGTGAATTAGTTACATTTATTAACAGCAGATGGCGGTATTGTGCAAGATGTTATATACTCCAAACAATCCCTGTGTTTCATTTGTTTCTCACATAAAACGGATTCTTATCATCATATATGATGATAAGACTGTGATTTCAACACGTCTTGAGACTGATACTGCTAATCACTAATGATATTTTAAGTAACTTTCGGAACATCTCTAAGAGTAAATAACAACATAAAGCCTCATGTTGTCAAAAGGTAAACGCACACGCGCAAACGTGGCATTAGACACATGTGAAATGTGACCTTGTTTACATTTGCAGCCTCAGAGCAAGGTGATTGTAGTATCATCACGTGCACTGAAATCTCACTGTGTCCTTTCGTTAAATCTTCAAGGCCAAACGAGACGAGACGTTTCAATCCAGAGTCTTTGTAAACCTCAACAGCGCCACGAAGAAATAAATGATAAGTTGAAGGTTCGCTTCATGGCCAGCATCTCTCCAGGAGTTTGGTCAGGACACTGAGTAACATGACAATAAGATAATATGATTTCAATGGTGCTTGGCACTCTGATGGGATTGAATTACAGCTTTTATGAGGCCGGGAAGGGGTGTGGAATTGCATGTGGTTTACTGTTTACTGAATCAACTGCTTCAAGCAGGCAGAGCTACATTCAGAGCTGGGTCGTGACAGACCCAGCTCGTAAGGCGTAACAAAGTAGTAAATTAGAGCTACGCTATCACAAATATATTAAAGGTGCAGTGTTCCGTCATTTTTGTCACTTCAAAAATGATTACAAAACAATTCCATACCGTCATTTTCATGAATTTATAATCACCTAAATGTTTTTTTTCAATTACTTTATCATCCTTAAATGTGTCCATTAACATATATTTACATGAGGTCCTCTCTACAGGGGCCACCATGTTTTTTTTACCGTGGCTCAGAATTGACATACACAGCAACTTTTGAACACAAGTCTTCCATAGGTTCTCCTGCATGCTCAGATGGGTGAGGGTGAGGTGATGGATACAACATGCAACTTCACCTCTAGATGTCACCAAATCTTACACACTGCACCTTGAACGTGTAAACAAAGGTGGCGCCGTATGGTCAGGTGAGGGAGACCTGCAGGGACACAGCTGCAAATACAAAGCTGCTGACACACCTGCAGCCGGGAACTGCTTAATTAAATTTTTTGTGGGTGGACTTTTTCTGGGCAGGTGTTTCCAGTCACTGATTGAGGAAGCAGGCTACTCCACCCAGTTTATGGCCTGCAGCACATTAGAAAACAAGGTCCTATTGTGTTTGTTTTTTGAATGAGTTGTATTTCCAAGTATGAGAAAATTCATGCTCATCATTCTGTCAATGCTTAGAGAGTGTAAAGTGTCCATTATGATATCATGGTCATTGCAAAAATGCATAGACTTGAACCATTTACAGTCTTGAAAGAATCAGATTAACCCACCAGCTATTCGTGTGGTGGATCCTCTCATTGTTCCCAGGTAGATCAATCTGTATTCGAGATACAGTCTGTAGGATTTAGTGATACCTCGAGGTAATGATGCGTGTCACAACTCACCCTTCCCTTTCAAGCATGAAGGAGAACCTTTGTTCGCCTTCATCAAAGAGTTTAGTTTGTCCTCTCGGGCTTCCTGTAGAAACCTCAGTGGTGCGACATGGTGCCCTTGGTAGAGCCAATGAAAGAGGGAATAATGAAATAATCACTGGTTTAGAGGTGCGGCAGAATAACAATATACGACACTAATCGTACTCTTATCTTTCCTTTGCCCTCTCTCTCACTTTTCCAATCCGTGGCTCGCAGACGGCTCAGACGGTGCTGGTGGTGGTGGTGGTGTTCTGCATCTCCTGGCTCCCTCACCACATCGTCCACCTGTGGGTGGAGTTCGGCACCTTCCCGCTGAACCAGGCCTCCTTCGTGCTGCGGATGGCCGCCCACTGCCTGGCGTACAGCAACTCCTCCGTCAACCCCGTCATCTACGCCTTCCTGTCGGAGAACTTCAGGAAGGCGTACAAGCAGGTGTTCAAGTGCCAGATCGGCGGCGGCGACTCGCCGCTCAATGACGTCAAGGAGATCCGCAGCAAAGCGGAAACGCCACCCTCCACCAACTGCACCAGCGTGTGACTGGCGAGGTGCAGGAGGGGATGTGGAAACGGGAGTTACTGTCACACTGGGAATCAGTGTGAAGATGTAATGGGTTGTGTAGGTGTTATTTCTCCAGTGTAGGTTCATCACCTGTGCTGTTCCACATAAGCGCTGTTCATTCATGCTGAAGAGGTGAAGCCACCGTGGCTCAGTGACGTCTTCAGTCCCTTGCTCCTGCATTTCACCGCATTAAACACCTGTGGAGTCCAAAACTCAGGAAAATGAATCGACGACGAGACTTATTTTGAGTGTTAACGTGTACATGCCTCTTTCGCTGTATCTGTATGAGCCAGTTGAGTAAAAAAAAAAAGGTGTTTTGTGTTTTGAAAGCATAAGAAGAGCAGTTTTTAGTCTTTCGTTATATATTTTGCTGACAGGTGCATACATAAGCCACAGGGCGACATTTCCAGTTCATGTCCTCATGCCATTTACCACATGCCACACCCCCTTTATTCTCAAATTAACCAATAGTTAAAGGGTCTTTTACAGTGGAAAATTCAAGGAATAGTTTGAAGTCCCTGAACTAGGTCACTGTGTTGTTTTCATCGATGGGCTTAGCTGTGACCACAGTCGTCGTTCATAATGACAACAGCTTATTGTAGACCCTTTGTGTCGAACTGACGGATGAGTCACCATTCTGACCAACATGCAACACTGCTACACTGACATATGGATGACTTCACCTTTGTTCACTACTAAAAAAAAAATGTAACATACATTCTCTGTGGCAGTCGGAGCTGCTCACCCCATCCATCATCTGTGCTCAAGAATGCATGTATGCATACATGCAATTGTCCCACAGAGGTGTCATGACCCAAGTTGTAAAGGAGCACTAAGAACATTGTGTAGCTACACCTGTAGCAGTAAGGTGATGTGCAGTTAGCAGTCTGACTTACGCCGCATTGAGACAATAATCACAACAGCCGGCGTGTTTTCCTCCCCCGCCACAGTCGTTCTCCTCCACCATATCCACCTCTGCTCTCCAGCCCTCCACAGGGCCAAGGCCCAGGCCACCAGCCCCTTCCAGCTCCACGGTTGAACGGGGGTCCCCCCCCCCCCGGATCTCTAGTTCGGGACCAGGCTCACACGCACACGCCGTTACCTCCCGATAGCGCCTCAGGGCTGAGCCAAGGTGGAGCCAGGCAGAGCTGAACTCAGCTGAGCTTGCAGAATGAACTGTAACTGGGGCCCTATGATAATAAGTGCACTCGATGAGTGTTGAGCTTTGAAACTACAAATGTCTCAAATACTTTCACATGGTCCCCACAACAGGCCTGGACCACTCCAACATTGTGCTTTGTAACCTGAAGAATTCATCACGTAAATCACTGATACACGTGATTCAAGTTTTTCAATATCAGAGGAAGGTGACCCGTGACTCAGTGAATATGCTTTTTGGTATACTACATCCAAAGACAAGCCCCGGATATAGATAAAGAAAAGGAACATTTGCCGTTATAAGCGTGAGTCTGTACATTGAACAGAATTGGGTGCAAGTTAATTGGGCACTGAGGCTGATTGTTTTTATGCTATCTTAAGAGTTGTCATCTGTGCTGTACGACTGAGCCAGGCTGTTGGACACACAAAGCTGGAAGCTTGCAGCGCCTGGCATTCAGCACACCCTGTGGAAATGAAGACTTCTGATATCGTATGTGTGGAATCTGCCAGGACTCCATGCAGCAGCTTTACCTCAGTTCATTCAAACTAATCCCACAAACACCTTTAACTTGGACCCGCAGTATTCTCTGTCTTTCATTCGCTACCCGACATGAAGAAGATCACCTCAGCATGGATTCTCAGGGGAGCGAGTCAGCCACAGCCTCCCGCAGCAGCTGATGTGAAACGGACTTCACCTGGAGAGGTGGAACTAATCAGTGTAATCATCCTCTCAGGATCTGCCAGTCAAGGATAACTCCCACGGGGGGGGGGGGGGGGGGGGGGGGGGCGTGATGCTTCTTCATGCCTGCACGGGGTTGAGGAACTATATTATCAGCCACATGAATGGGGACCCTAAACCAGGAGGTGTGAAGTGAAGGACACGACGTTTTGACCACTCACAACACGACATGATGTAAAGAGCACGTGAACAAATGGCGACTTCATCTGCAGAAATGCATCGGATGACTAACACTTTGAACTACAGCCCACAACTGACAGTGTATTATGGGATATCAGTAGCCGACAAAGAACATGAAAGGGGGTGAGCGGAGGGACCGACAATGCAGCACAGACACGTTAAAGACAAAAATAGGTTCAGTGCACAGAATGTAGTAATGGCGATGCAACATAACACAATAGGCAAAGACAGTGGTGAGATGGATCGTGGTTCGATACACGCGAGTCAAAATGGAACAGGCAAAATCACAAATACATAAGGCAAACTCCAGATCAATGTTAGTAGGTTCAATACACCGCAGTCTGACAAACAATAACCACAAGGCTGACAAGGGACAAATGATATAAGGATGCTGGCAGTGAGTGTGAGCAGAACTGAAGTACATGTGAGAGGGGGTGGTGAGGACAAGACACAGGTGGAGGTGATATGAGTGGAAATAAGGAGGATTGACAGGTGCTGCAGGGAGAGAACATAAAACATAGCACGGACCCTATTTCCAGGTCCTGACAGTACATGCTGATTCCCTTTATCATGAGGACGATAATAACAATTAAAGGAGCATTAGGGAGCTCTCCAAAAATGGCTGTTTTTAGAGACAACAGTGGCTCACTTACACGGCTGTACTTGGAGTATGTAAATGAGAATCTTCAAAAAAATCAGAAATACAAATAAATCACATGAATAAAGACAGCTGGTATAGGTAATATCTCATTTTTTAAAATCTCAGCCTTTTCACTCACTGGCTTTTAAAAGCCTCTATTTTAAACAAAAAAAGTTGTGTTAAGCACCTTGGAATTTGTAGGCTGTAATTTAAAGTGTTCAGCTTTAATCTTGCAAAGAAACCTTTCTATCTATAAAGTTCACTGGCTATGTGAAAGCAAACACACTGAGTGAGGACATGCAATAAAAGTGCTCTTTCCCATCGTACCTACATTTGATTTTTTATTTATTCAAACACTCAGATGGCCCTAAACCTGTACAGTTTTTCTGTGCTTTATGTGTAACTATATGAACTTGCTGTCCTGTTGTTACCTTGTATTTTCAAATGATTCACCAAAATAGGAAAACAATATATGATTTTCTAATCTGTCTGATCTTTCTGTGCTTGAGATGCAACACGTGTGACATATCTGGAAAGTGATTTACTGTCTATCCAGACTTTTGATTATCTGTATGCAGTGCTAATATTGTATGATTATAATAAACTTTGGTATTTCAGTGTAAACATGATTGTGTTTTATACACAGCAGCTGTTTTGCCTGCTCTGTGGTGCGGCCGCAACGCTGCTCTGTCTGAAGGTGATAGATAACATCACCTAACCCTCATGGAAACATCATCATGTTGCTGGATCTTACAGAGATAACGTTATTAAGTCCTTTAAATTGGTTTGGATGATGCTGACTTTTGGCTCTGCACGGCCACAATTAGGGGAGGGAGGTGAGGTTGTGAGGTCCCACTGTCGACCAATCACGTTGAGTCTATCTCAGTTGTCGATCATGATGATTTACCCATCGAATTACGCATAGAAACCAAAACTTTTAGGTTTTCAGGTAACCACCAAGATGACTGTTGACAGCCGACCATGAATGGCTGAACAAGGAGAACAAAGGGGAAATGATCGTTGAGCCTCACGTGTTGCGAAGGTAACTTATGTGTGGCCGATCAACTATCCCACAACTGCACCTTAAGGTAGCTGAAACATTAAATGAGGTTTGTAGAAGAGAGGGAAGAGGTAGAGATAAAGGACAGGAAGGGTCTGCACCGAATCTTCACTATGGCTGATAGCCACTGATATCATCACAGTATCAGAGCCAATGAACCTAAGTTCATCTGGTCAAGTACTGGAATAGCAATGGCGGATGAGTACGGCAGTGTCTTATAACCTAAGTGACATCACTGGGGACCCCTGCTAGGGGTGCCGGCTTCAGCCAATACAGCCGCAGGATTCACAGTCCAGAGTCTGAATCACACCTTGGAGTGAAGGGAGGGGGGGGGGGGGGTCAGGGAACAGTTGGGGGGTGTTGGGGGGGGAGGGGGGGGGGGGGTTCAGGGAACAGTTGGTGAGAACAATGAAACTCTCACTCAGGCTTCCAGGACTGCATGTAGACCTCTCCTTTGTTCCTGTAGCACATGGCAAGAAAGCCCAACGATCAGGAGGAATGGAAATTTCCATCCTGTCTCACTGACTGTGGCAGACAAGACAATTCCTCTCCGTCATCTCTCACCTCTCTGGCTGTCGCCGAGAGAAAGAAAAGAGCAGCGTTGGTTCACACATACCAGTGCAACACATTTCCTGGCATCATATCAACCAAGTGGTCCCTCGGAGATCTGAGAACATACTCTGATAATCATCTCTAGAGTCAAATGGACAAAGCTGCTTCAACATGAAAATCCTGTTTTAAGTGCAGAGGTGCACTGCCTGTCAGGGATGGGCTGTTTACTGTTTGACTATTGTCACAAAACCTGCATAAGCTCAGGTGACACAGAAGTCAGCAATGAAGTCCAGTCCAGTTTGATCAAGAAGTGACTGTTATTCTAAGAGTAAATGTAAATACTTGCAAAATGGCTTTGAATGCAACGTTACAGTGCTACTATAGACCAATGTCATGATTGTATGCACCATGGCAGTTGATACTGAGGGTGCATTGCAAACTGTACATCTATTGGTGACTTTGCATGTTGCAGCTCACCCTCCCCTTCAGAGTCTATCAGTGATTATGATAACTTAAAGGTTGCGTATTTTGTTCATTTTGGGCAACTGTACAAAAAGGTCACCTTCATAGAGAGTGAGCTGCTCCTGATGTAAAACATGAAAGATACTGAAAATACATTTGTAGATGTCATCTCAACAATCTCATCCATTTAACCTAAAAAGCATGAAAGCATGAGTCATGGTAGTGTGAGATAAAAAATGTCATTGAGGTCAAGGTGAACACAAAGCAACTCAGATTCATAAATGCAATGAAAATGTGAAAATCAGAGTTGGTTTTGCAGCTCAATCAAATAAACCAATGCAGAAAAATCGCTTTTGTCGCATTGCATTGACTCGCCGATCCCTGAGTCTTTGCATTGTCAGACCGATTAATATGTAAGATCATGCTTTCAGTGTGGATTTGGATGAATTCATATAAATATGTGTTTTATGTCCAGTGTTTGCAGATAAGTCACAGAGGTGTTAAACGAACGCCTCTTCTCGGTGTGAGTCTCACAGCGTGACAGCAGATTAACTCCCACTTTCTGAATGTCCCAGTGCCCTTCTCCATGGGAACCACGAAGCCTTACTTGAGGTCCAAACGTAATATACATAAAACCGACGTCAGAGTATCATCTTTGCCATTTAAGTACATCTTCTACATAACTCAGGTAATTGCATTAAAAGGTGATCTACCTATGTCTCTTGACGTCATTGCAATCTCTTCAGAGAGCAACTCAGCCACAAGGGAGGACCTGCACAACGACATGATATCAGAGAGTAAAATCCTCCGTGCAACTTGGGATCAATAATGAACCCATCATTTCACTCAATGAATCATGAGGACTTGCAAACGAAATACAGTCCGGAGGCAATCTCATCTTGAAGGCTGAATTAAAGGATTACATCATGCCTTTTTTTGTTCTCTCCAGAGAAACATGATGCATGACATTCAACAATCCCACCAAAAGCTTAGTGCCTTTCAGACTGTTGTTTCTTAACTATTATACAAGAGGACATGAGACTAAAAGGCCTCTCAGTGCCAAGCGGCAGAAAAACACTTCTAGCAGAGATCAGCATTTGCACGGTAAAGATACTGTAACTTGCCCCATCGCTCGCTCTCTTCTCATAAACAAGCCTGTTGCTCACCCTGCCAACGTACAGACGCCGTGGCCTCATTTCCTCTCAACATGCTATTAAACAGTCGATGCCGAAAAGGTTTTCCCATTATTTTTGTGTTGGTGCATTTAACCTTTAGGATAATTTGTTGAAAATACACACACCTAGGCTCCCATTAATTTCATAGCTTCCTTGGAGCTGCTTGTAAAATGAAAGGTCAAGTTGTTTTCGTGACAGCTGTTACTGGAGGAAGCATCTTTCCAGAAAATAATTTGATCAGAATGTTATTGTACAAAACATTTGTGTGTGTCCTGTTCTGCACTGTGCACTGGGCTTTCTCTCTGCAGAGCATGTGGACATCATAATGTGAAAGTCGGCATTGTTTGATCAAAACCAACTGTCGGAAACTTTTATTTTGTTAGGTGCTGTATGAAATTTGCTTCAGAATATGACACGGCACGTACTGTATGTCCTGTTGACCTAATGCTATTGCTGCTACTGGATACTGCTAAACGTCGTCTTTCTCAGTCTGTACAGATGTCATTGAATAAATATGCCCACAAGCTAAAAGAAGAGCCAACAATTAGCTTTATACTTTATAAAATGATATGGGCTATGATTTTATATGGTCTCATAATTGATCAAGATCAGGTTCTCGTAATAATGAAATACGGATCTTGGAATTGGAAATTGGAAATGCTTGTTCAGCATATAAAAATTAAAGTAAAAAAGGAATTGGGTTTTTTTTCCCCTTGGGGGTCATAAGGGTTTTTAATTTGAAGCATATCGTATCTTCTGCTGGCAGAAACATAATAGGAACAAGCTGCAGCAATTTATTCAGAAAAGTTATATCGGCAGCTCAACGAACAACAGTAATGAATATTTCAACTTCTGCACTTGATAGTGAGAAAACATGGCTGGACGTTGTTCTTCCCAGCGTTGTGCTGCTTTCAGGTCGCTGTGGTCGTGCGACACGCACAAAACCTTCGGGAGGGTAAAAAACCAATTACCGCAGCTACACGTCTATTCCCATAAAAGCATTAGGGAAACAGCGTGGTCTGTCCCTGGTGGAAAAGCACTACAGGCTGACTCACTAACACATCATAGCAGAAAATGTTGATGCATTCATGGCTTTGTCTTGTCAGCCTCCGAACCGCATGTGAGAGCCAAACATCGAGTCTGAGTTCACAGCATCAAGAGAAGCTGCAGAGACAAAGCTAGTTAAGTTATTCCCACAATGTTTTTTTTTTTCTAATTTTAAATACTTTCTGGGAAACAGTGGGAATGCAGTAGAGCGACTTAGAAACTGTCACTCAAGTACATATCAAAGTATCATATAAACACCACTCAGTTGAACAACTCCAAAGAGGAGTCATGGTGGTGTGAAATGTCAGTCATGCGCTCTCCCTGTGTGAGTCAGCAAGTAGCTGCTTCACATTCTTGCCAGGTTTCGCCCTTGTGGTTACAGAGGCTGAAGAGGTCCCACAATCAAGAGGTAATTCCCTCTTCAGCCGCTTCATCGTTACCTGCAATGAAGCAGTTGAGTATCATTCTTTTTATTCTCATCAGTTTCTGAATGAGTTGTTTTCAACATGAGACCATCGACTTATTATGAGACACCAAGCCACCATTGTCTCCATTACAAAAAGACAGACGGCAGCACAGTAGGTCAAAGGAAAGAAAAGAGGTCAGGTCACTGGGTCAGCCACACAAACCCAAGTCCCCCTAACCTGCCTGAAGAAAGATTAACTTAACAAAAACAGGACTGCAGCTAATCTCAAATACACACAGTAGCAAACAGCTCCACACCCTCCCTTCAATCAGTCCCCCTTGATGACCTGTTTTGCTTATAAAGGAGATCAGGATGAAAACACCCATGACTAGATCAGTCTGATAAGCAGTGTAGCATTAAAACACAGCTCTACTCTGCAGCAGCTTAAAAAAAATGCAATGTTTTGCTTTTAACTAATATTTGATTCTGTCTAAATAAAATCTTAAAATGACATCTGACTTTTTTTTTTTATGTTAACAGTAAATGGGCTGTGTCAGTAAAATCCCCTTTCCTGCATCAGGGCAGTGTCGGGCCGTAACTCTGAACCACATTACTTAATACTAATCACACACAACAACCTGAGCTGATGTGACCACTCCCAGTGCAACTATTCAGATCACTGTATTTACGATCAGCTTATAAAAATTCCCCTCCAACAAACATAACAAACCATTCCTTTCTTGCTGCTCACAAAAGGCAGAACCGTGAACACGGTTTGAACAATGACCCGAGACTCTCCAGGAAGTCAAAGAAAGCAGACGGACTATATATATGCCCTCTGCTCCGACACTGGCACTTCCACTGTCACTACTCCACTGTCACTACGAGCAGGTGCAATGGCGCAGGAGGGAAACCGAGAACGCCGCGCGAAACTCTGCTGTCCCATCTGTCTGGATCTGATGGAGGAGCCGGTGTCGCTTCACTGTGGACACAGCTACTGTAAAGGCTGCATTAAAACCCACTGGGACCACAGGGGTGCAGAAGGAAAACACAGCTGCCCTCAGTGCCAGATGACCTTCGCACCGAGGCCTGTCCTGGAGAAAAATGTCATACTGGCGGATCTGGTGGAGGAGCTGAAGAAGACTGCTCCTGCTGAACACTGCCATGCCGGTGTTGAAGATGTGGTCTGCGACGTCTGCACGGGGAGACGACGGAAAGCTGTCAAGTCCTGTTTTGTCTGCTTGGCCTCTTATTGCGAAAAACACCTCCAGCCTCATTTCCACTCGCCTCCCTTCCAGACACACAGGCTGGTGGAGCCCTCCAAGAGGCTCTGGGAGAACATCTGCACCCGTCACAACGAGGTGATGAGGATGTTCTGCTGCACTGACCAGCAGTGCATCTGTTATCTCTGCCCGGTGGACAAGCACAATGGCCACGTCACCGTCTCGGCGCCAGTCAAGAGGACGGAGAGGCAGCGAGCGCTGGAGTCGGAGCGACAAAGAGTCCAGCTGAGTCTGCAGGAGAGGGTCAGAGAGGTGCGGGCGCTTCAGAGGGAGGTGGAGGCCATCGATAGCTCCGCCGATAAAGCAGTGGAGAGCGGCGAGTGGATCTACACGGAGCTGATGCGGCTCGTGCAGAGAAGAGTCTCCGACCTGACGCAGCAGATCAGATCCCGGCAGGAGTCTGAGGTGAGTCGGGTCCGAGAGGTTCTGCAGAAGCTGGAGCGTGAGGTCACGGAGCTGAAGGGGAAGGAAGCTGAACTGGAGCAGCTGATTCACACGGAGGATCACATCCAGTTTCTTCACAGCTGCCCCTCGCTGTCAACACTCGGGGAATCCACACCCTCGCCCAGCTTCGGGATCACTCCTCCGAGGGACTTTGAGGAGGTGACGGCCGCCGTGTCACAGGTCAGAGTTCAACTGCAGGACATTCTGAACCAGCAGTGGACAAGAATCTCACGGATGGTGCGTCGAGTGGGCGTCACAACGTCCGAACAGGAGCTCAAGACCAGAGCTGACTTCTTGGAGTACTCAAAGGACATCAGGCTGGACCTGAACACGGCGCACGCACATCTGCTGTTGTCTGAGGGAAACAGAAAAGTTGCATTTATGAAACAAGCGCAGTCTCGTCCTCATCACCCGGACCGATTCACAGGCTGGTGGCAGGTCCTGGGCGAAGAGGGTCTGACTGGACGCTGTTACTGGGAGGTGGAGACGAGCGGAAGAGTGGACGTGGCGGTCGCTTACAAGGACATGGGGCGCGCAGGGTGGACGGATGAGTGCAGGTTCGGATTCAACGGCAAATCCTGGCGGTTAAACTGCGACGGGCGCAACTACGACTTCACCCACAACAGCAGCAAGACCCCCTTGTCGGGTCCTCGCTCCTCCAGAGTGGGAGTTTACTTGGATCACGGAGCAGGTGTTCTGTCCTTCTACAGCGTCTCTGACACCACCAGCACTCTCCTCCACAGCGTCCGCACCACCTTCACCCAGCCACTCTACGCTGGTGTGACCACTTATCATGAATCCACAGCCGAGTTCTGTCAACTCACATAGACTCTGATGAAATCTTTAAGGGTGCAAGTGTGTACGATTGGGTGACATCTAGTGGTTAAAATGCACGTTGTACCCTGCTGAGCACGCAGGAGAACCCATGGTAGCCATCAGTTGTCTTTAAAACTCTGGGCTACTGTAAAAACATGGCGGACCCCGAAAAGAGAGGACCTGCTCCTCATATAAACATACATTCATGGGCTCGTTTAAGGGTAATGGAAAGAAATAATACACTTAGGTGATTATGAAAGTGTCACTGATTGTTTAGTAATAAGTGACAAAAATGACCCAAATCTTACACACTGCACCTTTATAGGCAACCTGTTCAACTGTTACTTTGAGAGTTAAATACGCTGCCCTAATTATAGGGGATTTGACAGTAAGCATGTTTCCGCATTCAGAGAATGACTTGAATGCATGTTTGAGTCAGCAGTGATCGTAATTGTCTTGGCAAAGTCATGGTCCCCAGAGGCTGAATCAATGTTATCATCATTTGTTTCTTTCCTTAAACATAACAGATAATTATTCAGTTTATGAACAAAGGTTGTGACATCGGGTGTGTGAGCAGACAATGTGGGTCGTAAAACATATAATACCCGTGTTTACAAGTGAGAGGCATCAGACAGGCATGCAATGTGTGTCTTCTTTGTTTTGTCCCCCCCCCCCTCCACCCCCGTGCTATGTGCATTTAACAGCTCAACATAACTCAAAATAAAGATTTGCAACACTTCCTGTGGATGTTGCAAACAAAAACAAGGCTCGTCTCTGTTTACTGCTTACATTCTTTTGTTTAAACACGCAACACATGCGCCTATTGTGGCAGAGGCCTTTTTGCACATTTTTGGTCTGCACCATTACACTGTGAGGTTTTTGTGCAAACCTCAAAGACGCATTATTGTCATTTATATAGCGTTTGTCCAACTAGTCAGACTTTTAACATGCATGTAAACCTGTTAATCGGACAAGTTTGAATGGATTTTTTCAAAGTCAGACAATTGAACAAGGGTGGTATAACAGTAGAGTTCATTTTTACAATCAAATGGACCAAAACTGGCTCCGCACACAGCATTAAATGCTAGCATAGGAGAGTACACACTGGTGCATCATCATTACCACAAGGAATAGGGTACACTGACGATATTTGTGCAGAATGAAATGATGAGAGATGAAAAGTTGCCCACTTCTGTCCTTGACAGGGTGCCAGTTAACAGGTTTACAAACTGTCTGATGAGTGATGTAACAGGTCCAACAGAAAAAGGGGAAACATCGCCATCTATTGTTGCAGAAGGTTCATGGAGCATAGTCAATAAACGGAAGTCCTACTGACTGGCCTTGTCAAGCTTTAACTGTAAATGTAGTGACAGTAGCAAACATCCCGTGGAGTAATCCATCAACGTGATTAAATATATCATCAGAGTAAATAAGATGCAACCGCTGCACTAAAAGGTGCAGTGGGCCCTCAGCTCCATGACTCATCACAGTGATGGACAGTTTATGTGGGACAGCAAAGTGGACATTTTCTTGTGTACAAGGCCAAAGTAGTATTCATCATGTTTCCTTGTGAGATTCTGCAGGTGCCAGCTGCTGACTTGAAATTCGCTTGCCGTCACAAAAACATTTCTCCTTCACGGTTGCAGTTAATCATTTAATTGTCACTTTAGATTCGAACAACTTCATATCGCCTCTATTGCACAGCAGGAGAACCATCTGATGAAAGCTTTTTATGTATACTCAAAGCGGGGACAAAGAGACGGCTGCAGACTCCCATGAATTCAGACTCTACCGAATGTATTCGCTTGGTTTTACTTCAGGAAAGGTGTCAATTAATTTGGATTGATTTTACATTGTATAAGAGCAGTGCTGAGGAATCATTTAAATATTATAGGGGCTTATGTGTTGTTTTTGCTAGCTCAAAATATTCAGAAATGCCCCGAAACATCAAGATTCATAAACAACAGTCCTCACATCATACTGGGAACATCAATATTTTTCACAACAGATTCATCAAAAGAAGATTAGTGTCAACAGCGCCATACTGGGACATGGGTTGATGAAATCTATTGATTTAACAATTAGAGATGTCAACATCCATCATGTACTGTAAGAGCCCACAAAAATACAACAGCTTCATGATTACAGTGACATTTTATTTATTACCTTATTGTATTGTTTGAAATTCAAGTGTAACAGTTATTCCAGCATTAATGCTTTTGTTCAAGCGCATTTATGAAACTACACAGTAAAAAAAAATCATAATGAAATCAAAAAAATGATGTAAGACTCAACCTGATCAGCAGGTCATATAGTAAATGACGACGAACCCATCTGAAAGATCATATGAGACATTGAAATATGTACCAATCAAGAGAATAGCTCTTATATACACAATAAAACCAACAAGTGAATACGTGAAATAAGTGTAGAGTGCAAGTACAGTAATTAAGTTAGGTAGAGGGAGGGTTTAAACAGTAAGGATGGTGAATATGTACCGCACATCATATAGTAGATACCTCCTGCTCCTTCCTTCCCTCCTCTGAGACCAGATATTTAGTTTTACATTTAAACAGCAATTTTCACCCACGTCCTCTGGGTTTTCTCTCCTATGTCACCATCAGGGTTTATCAAGCTGAAGAGCAGGTAAAGCTTCAGATTCATGTAACAAGTCATTAACCCTTTCTGGGCAAACCCTTGATATGTCCATTGACATCAAGCAACTGCAAAGTTAAACATGTATTTGAAACATCACAAGACCATTCCATCAAAAAAAGGACCATGAAATTCATGAAATCCCATGGTTGATGATCTGAGAGAACAGTCACTGCCAATATGGTTTGTCATGCTACAGTATAAGAAATGTACATCAATATTAAACATCTGTTAAGAGCACGAAGGACTTTGATTATTAATATTTTACAACCGACAGCACAAACAACAAAATAAGCAATTCAAACCCCTGAAATTAATCTCAAATTTGCTGATCTAATTTGTTTAGTGCAGTGGCCCTGTGAGCTCAGTGCAATGCAACCAATGAATATACATGAAAACAGACAAAACACAAGTAACTGAAAAGCATTGTGGGGGCAAAGACTGATAGAGTGATAGAGTGGAGAATATAGATTACCAGATATAAAATGACACAGCTCACAATGATTGTGATTCATAAAGCCATCATCTTGTTGTGTGTGCTATTGCAGATACTTTTGCTTGTTGCCCCCCCCCCCCCATTTTCCCCTTAAGGTTGTACACGCATCAGTAAACACTTTCTTTCTATTTAGAAATGTGCTCGTGCTTTGTCTGTTTTGCATGTTTTATTAGACCGCAGAGTGTTGAGGATTCCAGGTCACTCGACAGTAAATTACACTTAACTAGAGAAATGTACCCGTACATTATTCTATCAAAAATATAGTAGGCTCTAAGAAACATCAGTGGTTCTTTTACTATGAGTGAATATTTCCAATATTTTGTTCAAGTTTTTTCACAATTATAAAAGAAATGCCCTTTAGTGGTGAACTCACCCATCCACATCATGATTAGTAAAGTTAGAAAGATTTTGCGCATGTCTCATAACAAAACTATGAGCATAACATATTAGTGGGAAATCTCATGAACTATTATGAGATTTAAGTGAACCTTTAATAATGTCTGAAATTCAGTGATGCTACATTGTCAAATTCATTCATTTCAATACAGACCTTAGTGGTTAATGTCAGGAACCATACCTCTGGCCTCCTCGGTGTCTCTGTGTAAACAGCACGGAGGGAGGATACATCAGTGTTGGCAGATCAGGCCCTGAAACTCCAACTCCTCTGAAAAGGCTGGAATGGTTTCTTTAAGTTGAAGAACATGACATGAGGTTTGAGTCGAGGGGTTTTCTCAGGTATGACAGCGGCTTTGCTTTCCTCAGTGGGAAATCGATTGTGGTAAACCTCTGGGTACGACCTCTGGAACTGAAAGGACGAGAAGTGAGTCTTTACTTGTTTATTGTTCAGTAAATATTGTCTTTCACCACCATGTTTGTTGCTTTTATGGGTTCATATGAGGATTTAGGATTTTGACATATGTAGTTCCCTCATAGCTTGGACAAACCTGTTTCAGCCGTTTCCTTTTGTCCTTAGCAGGTAGGTCTTTGTCTGCAATCAGACCCTCCAGCAGCTCCTGCAGGGGCGTGTGAGTACCGATTACCTTCGGCTCCTCTGCCTCCACCCTGCGGATCTGTTTACAAAAAGCTGGAGATGAGGTGAAGTCTGTGTCCGAACCGGCATATTTGATCTGAGGAGAAACAAATCAGGGAAAGGGAGAAGTTAAATGGATTTCATTTCTTAAAAGACACAAGGGAGAGCAAAACAGTAGCAGAACGGTGAGAGACATGGCATCATCTTTTGGATGTGTACACTCATTCGTGCAACATTTCTTAAGGAAAATGTAACTTATTCACTGTGAACTGTCAAATGAAACAAACATAAACCACAATTCCAGCCCAACTCATGTAACTGTCACACGATGAAGTGTTTAAAAAAGAGAGATCAGCCTGTGACATTGACAGTAAGTTGTCCACTGTCGGAAATATGATGATTCATTGTGTTCTCTGGGAAAGTTCTCAGTGGGCGGTTGTTTACAGCAACAGTACATACTGGACGGTAATGAGGATAATCAATGTGCTTGTAAATATGAATAATTTGTTCAACACACAGAGGGGGTTGTTTTGAAAGCCCAGCTATAGCATTCAATTAGAATGAAAGCTTTTTATTCTGCCACTGAGTGGGATACATATGCCTGTGCGTACTGCTGCCTTAAAAGAGAAACCCAGTCAGGTTTCTCTTTCTGTGCCCTACATTTTCCAATGTGTTGACCAAATCAAAACACACACATAAATATGAAGCGGCTGAGAACAGAAGTAAAGGATACACCTAAACCCTATGTAGTTACGAAATATGGGCTGGGCCACAAGACAACAAGTGGACAGTTCTAGGGACTGTACGACGTAATCCCAAACAAACTAAAGGAACCCATCACATATGGCACATACAAAATGATTCAAATTGCATAATGTATATGACTGACCTGAACTCTCTTGAGATGGGACATATGCTCTTCCACCTGGCCACGCAGCTTGAGGGGCACTTGGAAGATAGCGGTGTGGTGCTCCATCATGAAGGTCACCAGTTTGGTGGCCAGCAGCTCATCTAGGTCCATCTCTTCGTCAGAGCCCAAAATGCAGTGGGAGAACATCTGAAGCATCTGAGCAAGAGACCATGAGAGGTACACGATTAGCAAGCTGTCACCGAATGAGGCGGGGGTGGCTAATTAAATGGGCGATCTCGGATGATCTATTTTGAGAAGTGGTACCAGTGTTCGGGTGCTGATAGTGTCATTGAGTGGAGGCAGGAGGGGATTGTGGCAGACCCGCGCCATGAGGCGCAATAACAGTTGGAGGCGTCGTCGGTTGGGCGGCGGCAATAAGAGACTGCTGACCTGAAGCGCCTCCGTGGCCACCTCCTCCTTCTGCAGCAGACCTGCAGAGAGACAAAGAACGAAGAGTCTCGCTACCGCAGGGACACATTTGCAGTCCAGACCATAATGAATACTGGCGAGGTGTGACACAGCAAATATCAGGATCAGGAGAGGGTAAGGTACTCACTCAGAATGTTGACAAAGACTTCATAAAGATGGAAGGTCAGCAGAGGCTCTTTTAGTCTCTGAAAATAATCCGCCACTGTCTTCAGAACATCCCTCTCAAAACCGGGATACACTGGCTGTCTGGTTTCATTTCCATTAGGCCCTGAGAAAGAAGACAGAAGTAACGCAAAGTGCATGCAAGTAAAAAGAAAAGCAGAGCGCTAAAGATTGAACAAATTATGGAGTATCGTAGGAAATCAGCTAACAGCTAGTATGGTGGATGCCTTCATTTTCATTTCAGCACCCATGTGATCAACACATTGTCATTATCCTAACCCACGCTTTCAATTGGAAGGATTCAGAGGAATCTGGGGGTGAGCTTGCAGGCTGCCATCAGACTCCCATCCCTTTATAAGCATGTAGGGAAATCTAGAGTAGCCTTCAGGTGACATAAAAACTATAAAAGACTGTGTTTGTTTCGTGCACTCTGGGCTCCTATAGATAGATGGCGGCACGGCATGGCCGTCCAAATGAAGCAGAATCTGCCTTAATGTAAATATTGAGGCTCATTCAGGTGGTCGTATACACAGATGAAGACGGTGAACTATTGTTTTCATTGTGCTATCTTCATTCTTTCATAGAAATGAATGACTAAAGACAGTATAGAAGGAAAACATAAAGTACAGACTCACAGTTGGCGAGGCATTTCATTGCAGATATGACCCAATAAGGCATGTCCTCTAAGGATGCAAAAAATAGGTTGGTACATTTTCATATTCTTATATGTTGCATTAAAGTTGTGGTTTAAGAATCCCTGAGACATACCTGCTTTATTCTCCAGAGTGACTATACCCGACTTATTGACAATGAACACATTGTGAACAATGTGTTTTCCGTTTACATGCGAGGGGTCTAAAACTCCGTCCAATGTCTTCAGGCCAAGCACTCTCTGTAAACTGACACAGCAACATCAAGGTGAAATTGTTGTGTTCAGCGGGGATAGTGGATGTGTTCCACAATGTAACGCCAGAGAGTTACATACTGTGCAGCTGTCATTGATTTCCAAATGTGGTCCTGTTGTTTTGAGGTAACCTCCTTCCTGCGTATGAGCTTGCATTCGTGCACGTCTCCGATCGCCACACTGTGTCTTTTATTCCACAAATCTGAAGTCTAATCAGAAAGACGAGAAGATTATTATGAATTTATGAAAAAGCAGAAACATAAACAGCCTGGTGCTAGCAAAGCATGCTTAATGAGGTTGATGGTCAGTATGTAAACAAGGTGGACTAAATGTTCTTTCAATCAGTTTCATCAATTCATCAATGAAACAACTGAAGTACAAGTCTGACATGAAACGGAGACTATCTTTGGGGCTCTTCAACAAAATTAGAATGTAATCTAACTCGACTGATTCTTCTGTGTAAATTTGACAAAGGGGTGATACAAATGTCAGCTCATATTAGAAACAGCAAGCAAACATCTGAAATTGCCTCATGTTGCTATTGTATTCTATTATGTCTACAAATGCTAACAGACTCCAGGCAAGGTCTTCCCTGTCATAACATTCCGACCCAGCAGATTACTGAAAAGAGACAAAAAGAAAAACACACCATGCAGCAACATCTCTTCTGTTCGGAAATGAGTAGAAAGCCAACAGAACATTAGCAAAATAGCCAAACATTGTCACTGTGTCAGATGGTTATCAAAAGATGGAAAAATAGCACATCACATCAATTTTCCTTTACCTCTTTTGAGCACATTGTGTTAACAATGTGGATTACAGGACCTAGAGAAATTACAAAGGAGACCTATAACCACTTTGGCTCAATTCCTCTGTCGCCTATTTGTTCAGTATTTCTTCTAAATCATGCTTGACTCACAAATGCAATTGTGTTTTATACACAATTTAAAGGTATAGTATATGGGACTGAATGGACTAAAAAAATGTCACTCGCAAACTTTGGAGTGCTGGAGGTTTCCTCAAGGTTTGGATTACAACAAATAACACAAGGGCTGTGGGGCAAGGACTAGGGGTGAAGTGCTGGTGTGTATAGACACCTACAAACAAACCCTGCATGCTATATTTACCATTTGAGAAGTCATGTTTTCAGAATGTACACAGCAGAATCCCACTGCTCCCCTGCACCACAGTACCCGAGCTGCTAAAAAAAGTCAGGGTAAACCCTGCAGCATGAGCAAACCCAGGAGGAGCCAAAACATTGTTGTCTTTCTCACCAGGACAGCAGACTTCAGGGGTGCGGTGTTTTCCTGCTGAGGCAATTCTTCATAGTCATCCCAGCGGATGAGTCTGGGCAGGTCACTGCCGTCTCTAAACGGAGGCCTTGTTGGGATGGATTTCAGGGGAGAAAGGGAGGGGAACCTGCCGAGGGGGAAACAAAGAGATCTGAGCTCAGCTGAAGAAGCAAAGACACAGCCGTGGCGTCTCGCAGTGTATCGGGTGTAAAGTACCGGTAGAGATGGCCATTATCTTCAAACTCCTCCGTCCCGTGACGTCCTTTGATGTCCTCGATGACATGGGCTTTGAAGAACTTCCTGAGCAGCTGCAGTGTTTGGTAGCGAGTCACCTCAGGCCCAAAGTTGTAGTTGTGCCTCAGTAGATCGTGCAGGTAATCCACAGCCTCGGACCCAGTGAAGCAGAGGTCATAGTAGCGGAAATTTGCCCAGTGTCGTCTGAGGGGCATGCCTCCCCTGAAGAGTTTAATGGTTTCATTCCACTGTGTAATAGACACAAGAGTAAGCAATGGGGACAGGAGTACAATATGAAACACCAGAGACAGGCATTTCTGTTGTAACTTTACCATCCCATGGTGCTTGCAATCCATCAAACTGATTAGACTAGATAAAAGTTTATTTCCTGTAACATTGTGCTCTGCAGATGCACATCATTTTTCCATTCGTAAATCAAAGACACCACCACCATGTAAGACTAGATCGTTAAAAACATACCAATTCTGCCCCCGAACTACTTTTATGTATCCCCGTCATAGAGACGTGCAGCCGGCAGCACAACAAACAACGCATTATCTCCATCTCAGTAATGCTTTGGGTGGTACAGGGGTTATGGATCATCACATGAATAGGATGACAATGAATAAAATAGATCAAAGCGGTGAGAGGCGGAGGCAGAGGCAGAATGTGGAAACACAAGGTCGTTACAACTCTGCAGAGCATTAAACCTTTCGTAGCAATCGCCGCTCACTTGCTGCTCAGAATCTCAAAGAGAGCTCGATGTGCTTTTATTTGAAATGAAGATGAAATTAAATAACTTAATACTTGTTCGGCGTGGGATCTATTTAAAAAGCACGGCATGTGTACCAAGTTGGGGGCAGTAGATGCATTCATGTTCTGTAAAAAATACACTATGCTGCTGTGACATCTTAACAGGGAACTTGAGTAGAAGTTCATCCCGGGTGTTTTCATAGCATCTATGTTTGACCCAGTCAGACTCCCTCCTGTGAGCAAGACCTATGGAAGAAACTCTAATCACATGCTGTTTCATTTGCTTGAGGTCAATAGCTGGCATTGAAAATGCAATTATAGCCCAGTGTATGCACTATAAATTATAATCTTACATTATTATGATCATAAATTCAGTTTACAATTCTCCATAAAAACACAAAAGGAACATCACTGGTTCAAAATAGGTGCCCTTCATGGAAAAGACAGTGTCAAAGATGGCTGTCAATGAGACACCTGATGTCTGTTATATCCTTCAACAGGTCAAATATCACCAAACTGATGTAAGGATAAAAGGCTCAATTACAGAGTTGCTTAAAAACATCTGTGAAATGATATACAAACGAAACAAACATATTATTCTATTTTGATTTTTGGTGAATGATTGTATTCCATTGACCTTTAACTAACAACTATTCTTCATTCGGTGTGATGATACACCAATGAACACATCATCATAATACATACTAAACACAGATGAATCCTCCTTAATCTTACACCATGCACCTTTAATGTCACAATGTTCTGTGTCTCTGTTAGTAACCCCCCCACAAATGTAAGGAACACAAATGTGGTGTAGAATAATATAAAAACAGCACTTTTAAAGTGAAAAGAAGTCAAAGCCCTTTAAATCACGTAACTACGACTAGTAAACAACAGCAAACGCTGAACACAGGCAGGTTAAAGTCCATACATTGCGGGGACCATGTGTTGGAGACCAAGATGTCCATGTTCCGGTTGACAAGTAAACAAATAGACCTACGTAGAGGCGAATTGTGGGTTTATTTCAGTTTGGATGAATACATATATAAACGACTTGACAGCAGCGCAGAGTGTGAGTGAGACAAAAACACGAGTAACCGTCAGCTAATTAACGTAAATAACGTTCCACTTTCAACTCAGCCACATCGAAAATTTTGTTATTGCTCTCGTATCTACGTATCTTGCGTTGAGACGTCGGTAGTAGCAAAATAAACGTAGCTATAAACCTTATTACACAAGCTTTGTTGTGGAGTGTCAATGTTAAATATGTGATTATAAAGTGTATGAACTTAAGCTTATGTCACAATACCTGTACCAGCGAACTCACCAGCTTAGTCGCCCGGTACGGACCCGGTCCAATGACGCTCCCCTCCATTCCGACACCGAGAGCCCGCCTCGCCTCAGTCCAGAGAAAACATTGACACTTTGAATGTTTATAAAGTTTCAATTTAAAAGTGGTTCGGCAGAAATCAGCCGCAAAGTCTGTGAAGAATACACAAGACGATGCCAAAAACTTTGAATCTGCTACGTCACAGGGTCTGAGCGACGTGATTGGTCAGAATGGTGGTCACGTGTACTGCCCAACCGACGTTGGTGAATGGGCACAGATTTACGCACGCACACGTACGAGCCCATGCAAGTTCACGCGCACGCAAATCCACACGCTCACGTGCCCGCACGCACACCCCAGGTTGAACAGAAGAATGAATGGGCCTATTGCCTATTAAAGTTGTGTTTAGAGTTGTTGTGTATGGCAGCTAAATACGAAAAATCCATCTGCTGCACATCGATTTAATTAGAGCAATCTGAATGTCATGATATTATACATCAAATGTTACTAATTGAAATAATACATATATTCAGTTTCCCCCTTGATATTTCTGTCATCTGATGTTATAGATCTCAAACCAATTGCTCTGTGTCCAATCCTATTTGTCACATGATTATAATATCAATCCATTTAGAAAATGAAAATGCACTGAGTAACACTCCACTTATCTTCAATCAGACTGAGACTATATTGTGGAAGTAAAGGCAGAAATGAGGAAAACCATTGATATTTGAAAATAACCGAGTTTAAAGTTTCTGGACAGTGGTACTGTCGACCAAGAAAGAGGAAATAATTGCAGAGATGACCTTCTCTAAATCTTTGGCGGATTAATGGGATTTACCACCAGCTGCACTGAGGACATCGCCTCCAAAGTACAAATCAAATGAACCCGAGGTACAATAACAGGGCCAGGACATTGTTCTCAGAGATCCTATACAACACAAACGTGCAGTTGGTGTAAACCTGGGATCCAGGGGCTGCAGGGAAGAATGATCTCACACTCACTGATTTGGGGTATTCATCTCTTTTATTGCTTTGCTGAAATTCCTGGACATCCAGCGTGCTCACTCAACAGAGCACACATACAAGATATCACTGTGGAGGGAATATTCCACACGGAGATTAAGGGGGAGAGGGAGAGCATGAATAGGGGGAAGGCAACAAATCACAGGCCTAATGTACACAAAGGAGCCCGGGGCTCTTTCACTGCACATACCACGATCTATAGAGAGCAATAAGACTTTCCCACATCGAGCTTCCTTCTGCAGCTCTGAAGGAGATGATGAAGAATTCAGGAGCCATCAATCAGAGCTGTGGATGTGGCATTTGATGACCCTCTAATAATAGTCCTATAGCTTTTTTTCACCTTTGGTGCAAATGTCTTCTTAGGACAAAGAGCTCTCTCCCCTCTCTCTCTCTCTCTCTCTCTCTCTCTCTCTCTCTCTCTCTTATTCTGTGGGCAGCAGCAGTGAGGCAGAGACGGTTGTCTAATCAGGAGGGTCAAGACAGAGCTGCTTATGCTCCCACGCCTCAGACTGACTGTTGGAGCGCCGAGTGGCACCTTGAAACCACCTTATTAGAATGTACGAGAAACACCACGACAATGACCATCGTCTGCCCAGGAATTTTAAGTCTCTCTTGGAATGAATGCAACAATTAGACCATATTATTCAGGCCGCTGTAATTACACATACTTATTCATAGAATAGAATGCCTTTATTGTCATTATACACAATGTACAACGAGATTGAAGGACAACTCTGGTGGTGCTAAGGGGAAAACAACAGGGGTACCCTAAATATAAAGTCTATAAAAATAAAATTAAGAATGATAAAATAAAATGGGATCTGTGGATACATCTAACATATTTACAGCAGGAGCATGTGGTACAATGTGCATACAGTACAATACACACAGTACACAGTGCAGCAGAGTGGCTCTAATATAAATATATTGCACGGAAAGTGTCGCTGAACACACAGCTACTGTGTGTTCAGCTCTCTTATTGCACTCGGATCCTGTAATGCAACACTGTTCCATCAAGCCAGGGCTGAAATGCACCATGGATAGTAACCACATAGGTATGGGTGCAGTCGGCAGCTATAGGAGTGCAACCAACGCCACACGCGGAGATATTAAGAGCTGTGCGGCAGGCTGTCCTCGTCGCCACAGGGATCACTAATGAGCTCTCACAGCGACATGTGGGAGCAGGGGAGACGCAGCTGTCGGCCGCGTTCAGAGCGGATGTTGGGGATGTCTGAGATCACAACTGAGCCTCGGGAAAAATGTCCGGAGCTGGATGGAATAGAAAAGGGCCACACGTAGGTTCCAAACATTACCCTGCCACATCTATGGGCTGTGTAGCAATTTCACTTGTGTGTGTGCAGAGTTTCATGACTTACTCTGAGTTGTGTGTTTCGCTGAGATTCGCAAATGTGCATCCTCAAAGGTCAAATGAAAGTTGCAAATACATGCACAGAGAGAAACTTGCACACATGCATGTATCTATGAATGCTTAGCTGTGTGCATACATTGTTGATGCATTGTAAATGAATCTGCATATACTGTATGGCTGTTTGAATGAGAAGGTATTTCCGGAAGGGTGTGTGTATAGATGCATAAATGTGTACATAAAGCAGCGACTGTGTGTCTAGAATGTGCCTGGCAGATCATTCTAGAAATAAGTTCATGGAGATTTTTGATTGTGTAGGTCATTCTGAAAATGTGCGCGTAGATCAGTGAACGGGTAGAGATGATTATAAATGAATGGTTAGCTCTGGGAATGTGCTGGATATCTATGAATATGATGAATGTATAAATCTTGGAACTACGTACTTGCAAATCTCATGCAAGCACGCGCACACACACACAAAAAATACCGAAGGCTTATGAGAAACTGAAGGCTAACGAGACAGGGGACCATGGCAGCGATAAACGATACCAATAGGAGATCTCATCATGTCAGGATGTGCAGAGGACACTTACAATAATCATGACTGAAAAGTAATGAGGTACGATGTGCTCCACATAATGATTCGTGTGAACTTGGACAATTTGACAATTATACTTTTGCAAGTTGACATCACCAGATCCCTAATATAGAGCAGTATATTGCGATGACACATCTTGTTTGCTTCTCAAGAGCTTTGTTGTCTATCTCCCTTGTGAGTTGGTTTGTCATTCTGTGATCTTCAAACACTTTGTCAAAGGTTATTGCGGCAGGATTATGCAAAAAAATAAAAAATAAAAAAAATTTCATGAAACTTGGCGAGAGGAGAGGACACGATCAGGTGCCTGCTGAATTATCTTTATTGATTTCTTTTTCTGTTTAATCAAAGAAACAGGAAAAAAAGAAACAGTCGCAGGATTTAGTAAATCATTGAACTTGCAAAGATGCCATCTGGATTTCCTTTCTCTAAACCCACCACTCCCCGCTGTTACTGTCGGCTTGATGGACAGGCGACCTGCGGGGGAGTGTGATGCGAAAACAGATGTGCTTTCGTGGTACGTTGTGTGCTTGTTGGGAGTGCATGCTCCTGCGGGGAGACATGACACACACCAGATAGGTGAGTATCCATATGGGCAGGAAATGAGAGTGATTTGTCAGGAACACATAATGCTGGATGATCGGATACGCAGAGCTCAGTTGGCTGTGGTTTGCAGACAGACCACTGGTGCAAGAGCTGTCTGCAGGGATGGTTGCTTCAATTAAAGGTTTGGTTGTGAGGTTGTAACAGAACACCTGAACCCGTTTTGCTGAAATCCACTTCACATCTGATGTGTATTATAGTGCAGAGTATTGTACTTATTATTATCAAGATGATCATTCTATGACTATTAGTGTTACTACCAGGTCAACTATCAGGGCATTGCCTGCACATGTGTCCCTTTTTTCAATAAGTCGAGTGGCAGTGTGACATAAAGCAAGAACAACTGGTCAATATCTTTATTTGGTTAAAAGCTTACATAGTATTGGTGAATATTGGCAATTGGCAACAAGAATTACATTTAACAACATGGTTTCACCACCCCTTCACACGCCTTTGTGAGTGAGGCACTGATTCTAGTTTTTCACTCGGTGTGTACACTGTGTATGTTTGCCATTTGGTAGGTTCCGAGCAAAGTCAGCCACACTGAGCTCTCACTCCATTTATTTTCAAGTGTCCGTGGTCTCGCTGAGAGAGGAGAAAGTTCAACGGGCAAAAAGCGGCAAGACTAATATGATCGTGACAATTCTTGCAATCCCTCTGCTGTGATAGTCAAAACGTAATCTCCTTACGCAGAGATCTAATTGGCCTTGTTTTTTGTTAAATAACATTTAGAACCTGGGAATAGTTTAATTAACTTCCTTAATTAGATACTCTATGTGCCCAAATCAATTGACCTGTGGCTAAGTCGCGCCCTCGAGCGTGGGGGGGGGGGGGGGGGGGGGGGGGGGGGGGGGGGGGGGGGAGCAATCAAATTCCTCGTAGCACTTCTATACACTCACCCAGATGTACAGCTCCTCTTGCTGATTTTGGGAAAAAAGGGCGGCCGACAAGGAGACTCGGGTTTTCTCGGGAGCAGTAACATTTAGAACCTGGGAATAGTTTAATTAACTTCCTTAATTAGATACTCTATGTGCCCAAATCAATTGACCTGTGGCTAAGTCGCGCCCTCGAGCGTGGGGGGGGGGGGGGGGGGGAATTCCTCGTAGCACTTCTATACACTCACCCAGATGTACAGCTCCTCTTGCTGATTTTGGGAAAAAAGGGCGGCCGACAAGGAGACTCGGGTTTTCTCGGGAGCAGGAGAGTCAATCAGGCGAGTACTGTGGTTTTTGGCATCATCTGGACTGCGACTGGAGTAGAATAACAAGTAGTAGGGTGTTGTGAGTCGGCAAATGTGTAAAGTGTTTTTGTTTTCCCCGATTCTTTATTTTCACTTTTTACGGCATTTCCTGTTTTATTTTGGTGAAGGTTTCCTCTTCCTGTTTGTTGGCACGGTCTCTGTCTTTACTCTGGTTGCGTCTGACTCCTTGATTGTCCCCCCCTGTGGTGATCGTCTGATTGTTTGCACCTGGTTCCCTCTTCCCTTTTTAAGCCTCCTGTTGTCCTTTGTTCGTTGCCAGTGTGATGTCGTTCATGTCTGGTAAATGTCACGGCTCTTGTCCATGCCACCTATTGTCCATGTTTGTTGTTCTGGTTTCTTCCAGCGTTTTTTGTTTTTACCTTTTGCCAAGTCTAGTCTTGTGCCTGTGTTTTTCCTGGTTGATTTGTCCCAGCAATTTAAGTTTATTTTGCTCCTTGTCAAGTGAATTTTTGTTTTCCTTTTTCCCCCCTGGATGTTCTAGCACCTTTTGTTAATCCCCTTTTTGCCTCGTTTGATTAATACCCTCGCGCATTTTTGCTTTGTCTTAATAAATACCTTTGAAACCTCATTGACCTGTTTCCAGCATTTGGATCTGTGCCTCGTGTGTGCGTATCCTTAACGTAGCGATGGAGGGGCTGGTGAGGAAGACATGGAGATATGGACAACAGCTCAGAATCAGAGGAAGACGGGTGAAAAAGAGAGTAGTGCAATATGAGAGTGACATCTAAACGTTATCGCGCCAATGATGACAGAAATGATGTGTGAAAAAAACATGTGACAGAAGAATATAAAATCAGAATAAGATTCAATACAGGACAAGATATGTCATCAGTAAGTCCGATTGCGCTCACAAACGGTTTGAGGAGGGCACTTGGAGACATTGAGGGAGCTTAAATGTTAAGGTACATTACAGGCATTCAGAGACGGTAAGAAAGTTGACTGCATGTCGATGATTGAATCCAAAGACCAATTTCTCTCGGACAAAGTCATGATGGGGCACATGAGTTTTAATGTGAGAGCGTATGTTCAACCTCCTACCAGGTGTAACAAGTGCCAAAGATATGGCCATATTGCCTCAGTATGCGGGGGAAAGCAGAGATGTGTTAAATGTTGTAACTGTGGGGGAAACCACACAGCAGCGTCTGGAGGGTGTGAATCGAGAAAGCAGGCTGTCGAAATTCAACGAGTCAGAGCAGAGCAGAGGGTGACACATGCAGAAGCAATGAGGTTCGTGAGCAAAGAAAGAAGAGTGGAGGGGATGGAGGAAGCAAAGAAATCAAGCAGACTGGATGTTCAACAGACAAACTAATCCTTTTTTTCTGGCATATGTCATTAACTGCTCTGATCAGGCAAAAACGAAAACAGAAAAAATAAAAATAATTGTGTAGGCAGCAGCAAAAAATTCTGGATAAGAAGGAATTATCCTGGGCAAAATTACAAAGAGAACTTCATCAGGGAGAAGGGACATCACTAAGCAACAGTCCAAACATATAATGTAGATATACTCCAATGGAATGCCAGAGGTTTCATGGCAAATGGGCAAAAGTTTGAAAAATATATCAGTGAACTACAGGAACAACCGGATATTATTTGTGTACAGGAGACATGGCTCAAGCCTAATTTTGACTTTGTTATCAATGGGTGCTCTTGCATTCGAAAGGACAGAACAAATGGACATGGTGTGTGTGTGTGTGTGTGTGGGGGGGGTGAGCAATATTTAGATGGATCAAGAATTTTCTTAGCAATTTGAAAATCTCAATAAGAGTGGGAAAAAACCTGAGTGAAAGCTTCACAGTAGAGAATGGAACCCCCCCCAAAGGAAGCATTATTAGTCCAATTTTATTTTCAGTCATGATAAATGATATATTTAGTAATGTATGCAACTCTGTTGGTGTTTTATTATTTGCAGATGATGGGGCGATGTGGAAGAGGGGGCGAAATATCTCATTCATTGTAGGGAAACTGCAGAAGGCTTATTGCAAAGATAGAAGTGTGGGCATTGAAGTGACATTTTTAGATTTTCAGATCGCAAAACAAAAGTGGTTGTCTTTACCAATAAGAAAGTACAAACTCAAATCAACCATAAATTATATGAACAAGATTTACAAACAGTGGATTGTTTTAAGTATTTGGGGATTTGGTTTGACAAAGGGGTTTATTGGAGAGCACATATTGAGAAAGTAGCAGGAACGTGCAAAAAGATATTAAGTGTTGTTAGGTGTTTAAAGGAAAGAGATTGGGGAGCACATAGAGCATCACTAAAAACGATATATATTGGTTTAATCAGGTCGGTGATAGATTGTATAGTATATGAATCTGCGTCTCACAACAATATTAAAAAGACAACACATCATTCAATGCCAAGCACTAAGAGTGTGCTGTGGTGCAAAGAAAACCACTCCGGTGTCAGCCTTGCAAATAGCAATGGGTGAAATGCCTCTAGAGATAAGAAGAGAGCAAATGTCAGCGGTATACTGGGCGCATTTGAGGAGACATGGAGAAAACCATCCAGCTCAGATTATATAAAACCATGCCAAGAGAAAGAAAAAAGAAAACTACAAAGTTTTGGATGGACTATTGAAAATCGAGTTAGAGAAAGGATAGCTGACAGTTCCACTCTGCGCGGTCCCACCTTGGACACTGGAAGAGGCAAATCCTGATTTAAGTTTATTGAGGGGGGTGGGGGGGGGGTGAGTGTGAATGAGGTAAACAACTACATAAGAAAATACAGTAAGTTGATTAAGGTATACACAGATGCATCCAAATCAGGGCAAACCAGGGTAGGGATAGCATTTGTAGCCCCAGAGTTACAAATTGCATTAAATAAAAGAAGCAGTGACGATTTGGCAGAATACACAGACGAGTTACTGGCCATTTATATGGCATTCAGTTGGGCCCAAGAAGTCAAACCAGGTGCTTATAGCATCAGATTCAAGGACTGCATTGGTCAGTATTAAACATGACCAGTCAGAATCAAGACGAGACATAATATTGGGGATTGCTCACATGCTACAGGGAATAAAGAGAGCAGGAGGAGGCCAAGTTCATCTGGGTTCCAGCACACAGTGGTTAGAGGGCAATGAAATTCTGGATAGATATGCTAAAAGTGCAACAAGAAAGGAAGAGATATCAATGGGTATAACATACAGTAAAGCAGATATTAAAAGTATAGCAAAGGCAGAGATGAGGGAGAAACAATGGGATAGAGAGTAAAGGTCGGCACTTTTACAGGATACAAAAGAATGTTGGAGAAATGAGACAAAGCCATAGGAACAACAAGGATGAAGACATCATGTCACAAATGAGATTTGGGCATACAGGGCTGAATAGCACATTTTTCATAACTCATACACATGAAACAGGAAATTGTGAACACTGTGGACAACAAGAAACAGTAGAACATATCCTCCTCCAGTGTCCAATGTATTAAATACAAAGAAGCACACTCAAAGAAAATCTCCAGAGGAATAAGTGAACATTTATTTGAACAGAGTGTTTGGGGAGGAATTCGGGGGGGTTGTTGCGATTGGAGCGATTTTTAGGTTTTTAGAAGCAACAGGGCTTCTTAACAGAATTTAGAACTTAGTGCATTTTGCTCCACACTCCAGTCCAGAAGGTGGCAGTAATGTTACTACAAGTCATTTGCCAACCACCATAAAATGACAGAAGATGAAGAAGAAGAAGAAGAAGAAGAAGAAGAAGAAGAAGAAGAAGAAGCTCCTCATGCTCCATTGAAACACATGGGAACTTGCTTCAGTTTCAGAGACATTTATCACGTTCAAACATTAAAAAATGGTCAGACTGTGTTCAGGGGTTAAGTGCAATACACCCACGAGATATCCTGAGAGGTGAGGGAGTAAAGTTGAGTTTATTCCCTTCTCTAAACCAAAGGAATGTGTCTTCTGTGGATTAA
>JAFBJT010107897.1:48749-64567 GCA_016785325.1 Chascanopsetta lugubris | reverse complement strand
GTATTTTAAAAAAGGGATAAAATAAAAATATATGGTTTAAAAAAAAAGGCACCCCCCCGCCCACATACAGTTGTCACGGGAAGACATGTGACTGATTGAGACCAAAACTGTAGTTTGAACCAGACTTTAAACTTGTTTCATTCTCCTCTGAAGTTGATCATTTTAACATGGGAGTCTATGGGGAGTGACTCGCTTTTGCCTCAAGTGGCCGCCCTGAGAACTGCAGGTTTTGCCACCTCTGTATTAACCTTATCCGTCAGACACGGAGGTTTGCCGCTTGATGTCAGTATAAAGTATTTTTGGCACCGTGCGTCTGACACATGAGGTGCAATAACAACTTTGGCCACTATGTCAGGACAGTGACTCATCAAACACCCGTCATTATCACCTTCACTTCAAAATGATTATTGTAGGTTTCGAGTTCGAATTCAGATGAATAACTGGATCACAAACGCGTATAAATGTACAGATCCAGGAGGTTAAAGTTCAAATCTCATATTATCTACACACACACACACACACACACACACACACACACACAAACACAAACACACGCACACACACACGGCGTCTCGCCTCAGCTCATTAGCGGCACTGACGAGTTTGGAGCTGCAGCTTCTGTGAGAAACATCATTAACATCTGTTTGTGGTCGTCACGGCGACGCTGAAGGCCGTGTGAACACGACGACACCGAGGAGGAGGCTGCAGAGTCTGGAGAGAGAGAGAGAGAGAGAGAGAGAGAGAGAGAGAGCGTGGACGGGTTCCCACCCCCCTCTCTCTCTCTCTCTCCCTCTCTCCTCCCCCATGTTGTTCTTCCTTCCCTCGCTCTCCTCCCTCTTATCTCCCTCCCCCAGTTCTCTCTGTCCTCCGTCACCTCCTGTCCTCACCTGCTCTGCCTCTTCTCTCTCTCCTCCTTTTTGTTTTCATCCAATCATCACTCTCTCTCTCTCTCTCTCTCTCTCTCTGGACTCTGGGTAAACAGTAATAATAAACTGCAGGTACTAGCCAAGGAAGAGAAATATCACACACACACACACACACACACACACACACACATGCGCGCGCACGCACACAAACACACGGATTAGTATCATGTTGATATCCTGGATGTGAATGAGCACACATCAATGATCAATAAATAAAGTGATTGGGGTCGATTCAGAATCAGCTGCTGAGTCGGCAGACAGGTGGAGTGAACGCACACAAGGACGGAGACACTGTTCTCACTTTCTTGTCGTGTTCCTGGCGCGGAACCAAACTCAGAGTCCGAGGCTCCGCCCCCTCCCACCGGGGGGATCAACTCCAGGCCTGAATTCCTCTGCGCGATTTCATGTTTTCCTCTGCTCCACACTTTGTCTATCAAACACACACAGAGTGAGTCCCGCTCCTCACTCACTCACTCACTCACTCACTCACTCACTCACTCAGTCATGTGAGGAATACATGTGTAAACGCACGGGTAGAGATACAACCGAGCAGCAACCTCCGGTGCGGACGGATGAGACGCGGAAAACGTGCAGTTCAAAGTGTGACCACTGGGGGCTGAGTCCAAAGGTGAGTCAATCGCCACAGTGTAACGGGTCGGGTAGAACCCGAGAGCAGCGACGAAAAGGCGGAACGAGGAGGAGGAGGAGGAGGAGGAGGAGTTCGGATTGGGCAAAATGGCCGACGAGGGACACGCCCACAATTTGCCACAAAACCACTGAAAACCGACGGGCGACGTCACGGACGCTGCGTCCGTCTTTATTGACAGTCTGAGGAAACAATGGAGGTACACGACACTGTGATGCAGAGGTGTGAGTGACAGCCCCCCTGACGTCACGTCAAAATACACACACACACGCACACACACACACACACACACACACACACACACACACACATATACATATATATATATATATATATAAATATAGGTGAGGACACTCATTAATACAATGTCATATAGTCCTCACAAGGATAGAATAAATAGAAGTACACGCAGACACGCACGCACACACGCACACACACACACACACACACACACGCACGCACACACACACACACACACACACACACACACACGCACACGCACACACGCAAACACGCACACATATATAGGTGAGGACACGTGAGTGAATGAGTGAGTGAGAGAGAGAGAGAGAGGGAGGGAGAGAGAGAGAGAGAGAGAGAGAGAGAGAGAGAGAGAGATGTTGTCCTGTGATATTTACATTCTTGTGAAGAGCTACAAGTCCGAGGAGGGGAAGGGGGCGGAGCTTTGGGAGTTTGGTAGGGAGAGGAGCGAGAGTGCGACATGGACAGGAGTCATTTCCGCTGTGTGTGTGTGTGTGTGTGTGTGTGTGTGTGTGTGTGTGTGTGTGTGTGTGTGTAAGAAGGATTGTTACGTCTGTGGATTAGCGTGACACACACACACACACACACACACACACACACACACACACATAGTAAAAGAAGCTTATAATACAGGGGTGGGCATTTATGAGAAACCCATATTGTTACCAGGGGGCCAAACAAGCGTTGTTATATCGAGACACGTTATTATTCAAATCTAGATTCACGGAAATATAATTTATTAAAATACTTTATCAATTGTGTGTCAAAAAATGAATTAACATTCAGCACAAAAATAAAATAGAGATTTTTTGGTCAATAATATCAGTCATTATTGAACAAATACAAACAGTTCTCTTATGTGCAGAAATACAGACTGCACTGGAAATGAATGGGGGTGGTTTTCTAAGGTGGGACTTTTATTTTGAAGGCCAAGAAAGCGAGGCTCGTGGGGTGAAAGGAGGCTACCGGCTCCATCCCCGCATGTAAACATCAAGCATGACAGAATCACCCCCACAAGGAACAGAAGCATTTCAAAATAAAAGCGTATTTTGGCTACTTTATTCTAGCTTCAACAGGCTGCGAAATGCCCCGATCTGCTACGAGACAGAACTATGATGCTGCAGTGTCTCACGTTAAAAGAAGAAGTAGGACATTGTCTGACATTTAGAAGCAGCATGACGTCGTCTCCTCGGGCCTCAGCTGATGACAGTCGGAGGCAGACGCACAATAACCCGCGGCGGAAACGTCCTCCCACAAAAAGCTCCCCTCTTATATTTGCTGACGCCAGATTACATTTTCAAAAATGATCTCCAGAGTCTGGAGACAGAGCGTTTGATTCACGGCCCAGTGATGATGCAAGTTCGAAGTGTTTCTCTGGGGGTCTCCACCTCTCACTGTAAAGTCAGCAGCCAAGCGTCTTTCCTGTTTACCCACCTATGAAGGGAAGTGAGACGCTCACTCTGCGTGCGTCTCACTCCTCCTTATTTACACGGAGCCACGGAGGAGGAGGAGGAGGAGGAGGGAGCCATTACGACCTTTCAGCCCTAATTCAATAAAAGTTCCGATCTGCATTTAGAAAAATAAATGGCCCGGGAGTGGAGGAATATTTTATCCCCCACTGCATTATGACAATAAACCATTTTCTGCTTTGGGGCAGAAGGGGCGGGGGAGTTGGGGGGATGGGGGGTGGGGGGGGGGGCAGAGGAGGGGGCGGAGGCAGTTTGTGGGAAGAAGGCACCTGCTGGTTACTGGAAAAGACGCAGTGTACCACCGCCTCCTTCTCTGTGGTCTGGGATATTTATTTCTTCAGGGCCTTAATGGTTAGAAACAAATAATAGGTGAAGCAAAGGCCTTTCTTTGGCTGCCAGGAGGGAGGTTGGGGGTTCTAATCCCCTGTAAACATGGAGGGCACCTCACAGAGCATGGCGTCTGCTGCTGCTGCTGCTGCTGCTGCACCATAACATCGAAAAATCTACAGGGTGGAACATTCACACTTATCTGCATTTCTTTGACCCACCTGGAATATACCATCATTCACTGTGTGTGTGTGATTGTGTGTGTGTGTGTGTGTGTGTGTGTGTGTGTGTGTGTGTGTGCGAGGAGGTGTGAACGCGAAGCCGTTTGACACATCTGTTGGCGTCGCATTGATGTATGTGACAGCAGCAGCAGCTCGCCTTCCTTTCCCACAGCACTGTGAGCCCCCCCCCTTCCCCTCTGCATCTAGAACCTGACTGCTGCAAACACACACACACACACACACACAACAACCCTATTCACCATCGGAGCTAAAATAACACACTCAAACCAGCTTATTGCTTTAATACGATCGCTCACTGCAGCCAAATAGGCCTCTGTGCTCCACAAGGCCAAATCTACCCCGTCTTCGGGCAAGCTGCCAAGTAACAGCCCCGTTTCTATCACCCCCCCCCCCCCCCCCCCCCCCCCCTCAAACGTTACACACTAACACACATCAAACGTTACACACACACAACTCCCGGGTTACACACTTACACACACACACACACACACACTCTCGCACAAAGTACAGAGGGATGGCACAAAGGAAGGATGATTGCTCTGAACGAGCTACGGGCCTCGGTGCATTGTGAAGAGAATCCGGGTGCACTTTTTGGCAACCCCTCACTCTGCCTGCCTCAACCTGCCTGGCTGCCCTTGTGTGGCACTGCTGCTGTTCCACACACACACACACACACACACACACACACACACACACACACACACACACACACACACACACACAGTTTTATCTTCTTATCAGTGAAGGAAGGCTGCGCTCTTTGCTCAAACAGCCTCATGTGGCAACTTCCGCTGTTGTTGTCAGGCCTGTGAAAGGGGGATTTTCACACTGCACGTGTCCCCAGAGACATTCTGCTGCTGCTGCTGCTGCTGCTGCTGCTGCTGCTGCAGGGATCATCAGCCTCGGGGGCCTGATGATCCCGCAGCTGTTGCTGTACCATGTTGGCTCAGTGCGGAATCATAAAAACCTTGGCATTGTGTGCTCGAGTGATGCCGCACTGATGAAAAAGACTTTGAGTCACACCTAGTTCCTAAGAAAACAAACAGTGCTCCCAAACTGTGGTAATGATACGCTTGTAAAAAAAATAAATAAATAAAGAGGAGGGCGCACTGAGAGCGTTGTGATATGTAAATGAGCCTTTGCGTGGAGTCATGTCTCTGTGCGGCGAGCGTCGACTCATTCTGGCCCAGACGAGACAAGCCACAATCACCAGCCGAGGGTGAAACCCACATCCGACCGGGTCGGCCTCCAAAACAAGAACTGATTTGCCCTGAAACGTTGAACATCGTTCTATCTGACGCGACTTTAAAGTTTGACGAAAAGGGAAGTTGCAGAGAGAGCGAGGAGACGAGGAGGAGGAGGAGGAGGAGGAGGAGGAAGAGGAAAACAGGTGTACGAGACTTTGCTCAACAGATGGCGAAACGTCGTTGACGTGTCTGTTGAGGGTGAGCGGAAGTTTGCAGGCCGAGCCCGGTTCAACTGTCGCTGCGCGCGAGGGGACGACACCCTGCGCCTCGCATCAACACGTCAGCAAACGCAGCCGCAGCTAAAGTGAAAGCAAAAAGCTGAATATCACAATCAGCTGCCATTTTGCAGCCCCCGTGTTAGAATCGGCGCCCAGGCAAATGTCTTTTTTTCCCCGCGTGTTACCCTGCATCACATGGTTCCGCGTGGAACTCCAAATCAATTCTGCCCTGTTGTCCGTTATCAGCCGCCTATCAAGTCCATTTCTACGTCAAATGCAAATATTTACACTTCAAATATATTCAGCGCAGACTTGAGCCGCCGCCAAAGCACGTACTGCCCTTTGCCATCCAGATAGAGTTTCACTCTGCCCCTGAATAAGCAGCGGGCGCTGGGTGTCTAATGTGTCCGTCTCCCTTTGGACGGGGACATGTGTTTCTTTCTCTCACTGAGAGACAGCGAGAGGAGGAGGAGGAGGAGGAGGAGGAGGAGGAGAGAGAAAAGTGCGGGATGAAGGAAGGAAACGGGTCAAACTGGGTGATGGCTCGGGTGTTAGAGTCCTGGCGCTTGACCCCGCTGAGCAAACAGCAGCTGATAGCGGCTGTGTGGATGCAGGGCTGGGCGAGGCTCGCCGGAGTTTACCGTTCATGTGGTTTCGAAAAAAAAAATACCAAAAAAAAAAAAATACTTTGCACTTTTACACTTTCCTTCAAAGCTCAGGGGAAACAGAGCTGCAGCAGAGATAACCCATCAGGAAGTAAACACACACACACTCACACACACACACACACACACACACACACACACACACTCACACAGACAGCGGCACAACCCAAACGCAGATATCGTCTTTCATACATCGTTAATACCCGACATTTTATATCAAGCCTTTTATTTGTTTCATGCAGACTTCCATAATGCTCTCTGAGAGGAGGCGTGTAAATCTACAAGCTTCAGCGTCCATTTCCACTCGGGCGCCGTTATTGAGCGCTGCTGTTTAGGCCTCATGTGAGCGCCGGCCCCCGGCTCCCAGCTCTATCTTGTGGTTATGATATCATAGAGAGAAAAAACAAAGGGCATTCTCTCTCCCTCTCTCTCTCTCTCTCTCTCTCTCCTAAGTGCACCCTGACACATGAAATATTCATCCCACCACAGAAACCCCTCTGAAATGGGGCCGGCGTGCGGCGCTCTGCGCCCCTCTGACCCCCCGGCCCCTCGTCCAGTGGATAGAAGTCAAATGTTGGCGGTCGGAGTGGACGAGCTGCGGCCGCAGTCGGGGTCAAAGTGGCCGAGGAGAGAGTGTTAGGACGAGGTTTCAGCGGGAGACGGGATCAGGTTCGCCCAGGCGGCGGCGGACTGTGTCACGATGGACGCAGCGTCCGTGATGTCACCCGAAGGTTCCTGTTTCTAGTGCCCACGTGGCTCGTAGGGGGCGGTGCCTAACTCCTCCTACTTCCTGGTTCATCCCAAAACAGCAAAAGAGGCAGAGCACGGGTAGAGGCATGGGTGGGATCATGGTGCTGTGACCACAGAAGGTCAGCCCAGGTGTCACTCGAGAGGCCACGCCCTTATTCATGCACAATTTCAAACTTCAATGTAATTCAAAAATAAGCCACGCCCCTGCACAGGGGAAACATGTGACTGATTGAGACCTAATGAATGCTTAAGATCCAAGCCAGACTTTAAAAATTTTTTTTTTTTATCTATTCTCTTTCTGTTCAAATATCACAAGTGCAAGCTTCTTAAATTCAGTTCATTTTTGGTCACAAATAGAGAAAACCCTTTAAACCCTCAGACGAGAGATTGGAGCTAAGTGTCTGGCAGACAAGGACATTGGGAGGAAAGGAGACGCCTGTGTGGCCTCCGAGTTGATGGGCGGCGTTTGTCCCGCTCAGGTCTCTATCCCCCTCTCCCAGTCCACTCCAACCCCCCCTACTGGACACTGTGAACACTGTGTCACCAATCTGTGTGGCCCCCTGCCAGCTGGACCTGGGCCACAGGATCCACAGCTCAAGTGTGCATGTGTGAGCGCGGCTGAATGATCACTTTCATCCCTGAAGAGCCGAGCAATTCATGTCAGGCCACAGAGAAACGGACCAATCATGTTTTTTTTCTTTCCCCTCCTCCTCCTCCAGACCGTCTGTCCCTTCTTTCTTTCCAGCCACAGCGCTGGGATGTATCGTTTCCCCGACCTCAGCCGTTTGAGGTGGTGTAAATCTCTTAATAACAACACCAGAACACATATAGGGGCTATATTTGGAGGGCTGCTTCCCCCGGCCGCCCCGGCTCGGGCCTGGAACAGACAGTAGCCACAGTGTCTATGTGGCTGATGGAGCCTGGACTTGGCGCTATGTGTGCATGTGTGTGTGGGTGTGTGTGTGTGTGTGTGTGAGTGAAAGCAAGAGTTAAGTAAGAGAAAACCCTGGCCTTCATTCCTTCCATCAAGGTTTATAAAGACGGCAGACAGACCACATGTATGTGAGTATGAATAAGAGATATTACAGTGTGTGTGTGTGCGCGCATGTGTGTGTGTGTGTGTGTGTGTGTGTCCATCCAGATTGTGTAACAGCACAAAGTGAGCTAGAGGGCCCATCAGTTGAGTCACACCCCAGCGTCCCATGTCCAAGAGTGTCTGGAACGTCCTCCATAGGTTTCTACAGAGTGCTTATGAGGCGCGTAGTGGGCGGAGCCTAACTTCTCCTATTTCCTGGTTCATCCAAAAAAAAAAAAAGAAAGGGCAGAGAGGGAGTGGGACCATGGTGCTGTCACAGCATCCAGAGAAAGTCAGCCAAAGCGTCACTCGAGAGGCCACGCCCAGGAGAGCCACCATCGTAAACAAAAAATAAGCCACGCCCCCGCACAGGGAAAACATGTGACTGTAGTTGGTACCAGACTTTAAACATGTTTCACTCACTTGACCATTTTAACATGGGAGTCTATGGGCAGTGGCTGGCTTTCGCCTCGAGTGGCCACCCTGTGAACTGCACGTCGCTCCACTTTTTGCCACTTGGTCCGAGCTCAGAACGGTGTGCTGCACTTCAGCTCTGGACCAGAGGGACTTTGATTTCACTGCCCGTTTGAGGTCAGACATCATGTCTGTGCATCACACATCTGTATGGATGTGTGTGTGTGTGTGCGATGGCTGTGGGGGTGGGGGCGCGGGGGGTGGGCGTCAAAGCTAGATATTTCTATATAGTTCGCAAAGAGGGGATGGAGGGGGCGGTGGGCACAAACAAATGGACAGAGCGGTAAACGAGAGCAAACTTTACCCATGGGTCAGCCTCTGAGGGAAGATATATTGCCCATGGGTCAGTGGAGAGAAAGGACGGGCAAAATCCATATTGGTCCGTCTGCCTTGCCCCCTTTATATAGTGATAAAATATTCAAATCCAGCCATTACTTCACATTAGGCCACTCTGTGGAGATGCCAGGGAGAAAACCACAGAATGTATACATGCCGCTTCACACACAGTTTTGGTGCATTGATAGTTACATTAAAATCTCTTCCTCCCATTAGAGGCGCAACCCTCATCCGGACTCACGTTCTGGACATTTAAAGGTGTGTTTACCACATGTGAGGCAAGTGCATGTGAGCGTGCACGTGCAAGCATGTAAGTGCACATGCAATCAGAGGGGACATCGGAGCCATAATGAAAAAAACAAAACAAAAAAAGGGGGTTTCATTTCTCGATCAGGAAGAGAGAGGCAGGACATGCACGCACACGCGCGCGCACACACACACACACACACACACACACACACACACACACACACACACACACACACACACACACACACACACACACACACACATTTACTAAATCTTTTTCAGCCTTGACCTGTGTGTTATGTTATGACTGATGACTGCATGGCTCGGTTGCCTGGGTCTGGGTGTTTCCTTCTGACTAAATGCTGCGTCAGTCAGACATGTGTGTGTGTGTGTGTGTGTGTGTGTGTGTGTGTGTGTGTGTGTGTGTGTGTGTGTGTAAAGATAAACATCCCGGCTACTCATCAGTTCAAGAGTAATCTTGATGTAACGTTTCATCCCTCCATGTTTTCTGACACGGGAGTTTGAAGGAACAACAACATTATCTTCAGCCTCTTACATTGCGGTTATCTGGCGATGACGCGGCCGCAGGTGCAGCTCGGGTAACACTTAGTGTCTGGCCCATGTATTTCAAGGTCTCCAAACACCCTAATAATATTTTGCTGAAAACTCTAGTGACGGCAAAGTACAATGGAGGATCTTCACAGACAAAGGGAGGCTGTTGTCGGCCCTGGCTCCATTAAGAAAGTATCCAGGAGGCGGAGTCTTTCCCAAAAGACCTCTTATTGTTTTTGGGAAGCGGCATTTTGTGCAGTTTTTTCACGTAGGTGTTAAATTGGCAGCTCCTTGATTTTTTTTTTTTTTTTTTTCCCCTCCTCACTCGTCCAGGACACAGAGTGAAGATGGAGGACCCGCAGAAGATGCAGTTCTCCGACAGGCTGTCCGAGATCGAGCGGTACCAGCGCTCCATGCGCATCGGCCAAGTCAACAACAACCCGCACTCCATCCACCAGACCAACCTCAGGACCACACAAGGTGAGGGTCCACACCACCACATCCACAGTCACCACAGCGCCGCTACCGCTCCATAAATCCACATTACTCAGGAATAAATTCCTGCTCCCAGTACACAAACAGACCCAGTTTGATTTGGCTCCGCCTCCCCCCGCCAACACAGGCGTAGCCATTCAGCCACAGTCCCACCGAGTCCCCTTTACTTTTGTTCCACTCATCCCCGGAGCCATCTGAGGGGAAGCTCGTGTGGAGCCATGTCCCCGGATGCCCTGCCCCTGTTATTGGTGGGTCCGGGGCCCCACAGTGCGCAGGGTTGAGTCTGTGGCCAGGTGGCGTGGCGAGCGCTGCCAGCCCCTGCCTGGCCCGGGGGCACTGAGGCTGGGCCTCCGCACGCCGCACACTACAGCCTCAGGAATGTAACAGCCGCCCGTTACCTTGGCGATCACGTCACTCTCAGACTGGTCGAAGGTGCGGGGGCGCACGGGCTTTAAAGAAAAGAGTCTGTGGGGAATGGGGGGGGGGGGGGGGGGGGGGGGGGGGGGGGGCTCAGACGTGTGTGTGTGTGTGTGTGTGTGTGTGTTGTGGACAGCTGCGTGGGTGACGGCTGCAGGGAGGATGAGTGTTGGCTCTCCATCATGTGTCACTGCCTCTGCCATGTCAGGAATCACACAGACTAAACAGAGGGAGAGAGAGAGAGAGAGAGAGAGAGAGAGAGAGAGCGAGCGAGCGAATACGCCCTCGCACACCCACTCTCCAGTTCTCATAGCTAATGGATGTCATTACCTTTGTATCAGCAGGTTGTTTTGCACCTCGCCATGTGTGGGAGGGGCCTGTATCAATGTGTATCGCCAGTGTTTGGCCTTGTGCGGCGCTGAGTCACCACTACATGTTCCTATCTAACAGCTGACTGTGGAGAACACTGGCTCCGTTACCCCTCGACTCCCCCGTGTCCGCACTGGATCCCCTCGCGCGGGCAACAGAAAACACGTCGGCCATTTTAGAAACGCCGCCGCCGCCGATTATAAACAGCGCGAGTGCCCCAACACAATCCAGCCCCTGTGATGATCACTTTCTGATGATTTAGAGTTTGGCGTTAGCGCCTGAAACTCGTCTGCCAATAAAAAGCCCCCTGCAGCTACGCTTTTACCCACAGCTTTAGGTTTCGCACTTGAAGTTGGGGGGGGGGGCAGAGAGGGGGAGTAGGTGGGAGGGGGAGGCGAGGGGTGAGTACAGACCGAGTCCAGACAGCAGACGAGGAGAAGCTCTTTGCTCCGCTCTCTGGGATTAGAGCAGGAATTAGAGCGTCAGAGGCTCGTCAGGCTTCAAAGAGCGGCCATGTTGCAACGTGCACATGTACAGGACACACACACACACACACACACACACACACACACACACACGGAGCAGACACAACACATTAACATCAGGTGGAACTGTCACACACTGTAAAGACCCTCAGCTTCATGTTACAGTCCGTCTATAAAGAGAAAGAGAGAAAGAGAGAAAGCGAGAGACAGAGAGACAGAGAGAGAGACAGAGAGAGTGTGAGGGACAGGGTGAGAGAGAAAGATGTGGAGAGGGAGAGAGAGACAGGGTGAGAGAGAGAGAGAGAGAGAGAGAAAGAGAGAGAGACAGAGACAGAGAGAGACAGGGACAGGGAGTGTGAGAGACAGGGGAGAGAGAGACACACAGGGTGAAAGAGAGAGACAGAGAGAGAGAGACAGAGACAGAGAGTTTGAGAGACAGGGTGAGAGAGAGAGAGAGATAGGGAGAGAGAGAGACACGGGGTGAAAGAGAGAGAGAGAGAGAGAGAGCAGACAGAGAGTGTGAGAGTGTGTGTGAGAGAGAGAGATACAGGGTGAGGGAGAGAGAGAGAGGGTTAGAGAGGCCGGCCTGTAAAAACCACACTCCTTAATGTGTGGTATTAGCATCATGACGTCTCACCTCAGGGCAGAGCTCTAAAATAATTAAATAACGGAGGCGAGGACCCGTGTCATCGTGCACATCACACACAGCAGCAGCAGCAGCAGCAGCAGCAGCAGCAGCAGCAGCAGCAGCAGCAGCAGCAGCAGCAGCTCCTGTCTCCTGTCCACACACAACAACAACAACACGGCTACAGCATCACAATCAAAGCTCTGACACAAACAGACGGGTAATAAATCCACATGTTTACATATCAACATGTCAGGAAGCTCCTGGCAGGCGCACGCACGCGCACACACACACACACACACACACACACACACACACACACACACACACACACACACGCACAAAGAGGTGTTTGACTTTAAATCTCGTTTGTTTGAGAATCGGCAGAGTAATAGATCACCCATCAACACGCTGTAATTAAGTGGATTCCCGTCTCGCTGTTACCAAAGATGTTTTCCATTATCACCCCCCTCCCCCCTCCACCCCCCCTCCTCCCCCCCTTAGGAAGACACAGAGTCATCTCCTGCTAAAGCCTCCTTGCTTCATGTTGTTGTCTCAGACATGAAATAGTGTCTCGGGTTGTGTTGTCAACAGGACACGTCTGCAGACATCTGCTCCACGTTACATTCTTCGATCACACACACACACACACACACACACACACACACACACACACACACGATTGCAACACACACACACACATGTACTGTACACAGCTCGGTGCTTGTGTTGCAAGCCGGTGTGTTAGTGCCCCAGACAGACGGGGTAATTAAGAGCTCATTACAGAGCGTGCAGTGACAGGATTCCTGCAGTGCTGGCAGACGCTGCAGCGGCTGCTTGTTTTTGTTCTGGCTCTGCCACAGGTGAGCCTGCTAGACATGTGGAATGAGTCTCTGAAGAGGGCGGAGCCTGCCGCTGTGTGTGTGTGTGTGTGTGTGTGGTTAAAAATGTGTGCTTCGATGACTGCACTCAAGCAAATCTGACACTCAGACAATCAAGTGCTAAATTGTTATTCTGGTCTTTAGAAAAACCTCAGGTGAGGAACCCGTGGGTGGTAGATTTGGATTCTCCGATAGACTCTGCCCCCTCTGGCGTTAACTTTGTAATCTGACAAAAACATCCGAGAGAGAGAGACAGAGAGAGAGAGAGAATCTGATCTCCTCTTGCAGTTTGACCTGGTTGTGTTTTGAAAATGCGGGCAAAGCTCGACAATCCTCCTGGCACGGCCTCTAACGCCAAGCTGAGAGGAGGGCGGCGCTTTTAACTTCAATGTTTTTTAACAGTGAGAGAGAGAGAGCGAGAGAGAGAGAGAAATAGTCCTGGCACCTTTTAGAGGAGGTATCATTTAACATGTTATTTGTTCCAGCACCTGTGAAGATGAAGATGAAGATACGAGCATAACGTTCCACCATCAAGTCAAGTGCTCGCCGCTTTGATGCTCAGACGCTATGTGTGTGTGTGTGTGTGTGTGTGTGTGTGTGTGTGTGTGTGTGTGTGTGTGTGTGTGTGTGTGTGTGTGTGTGTGCGCGCGCGTGTGTGTGTGTGAGCCGTGTGGTGAAGTTATTGAAAACGACAGTGAAATAATAATTATCATTTTTAAATATACTCAGCGTTTATGTCTATTAAAAATAAATGTTTTCCTCTAATGACACTTCCACAAGTGTGGCTTCCTCCTGGCACACGTGTGCCCCCCCTGCCCCCTCCCGCCCCCCGCCTGCCTCGTCCACAGCGACCACACTGTTTACTCCACATAAACAAGCCGGGCCGGCCCCCCAGGTTCGAGGCGGCGCTGCGCTACGCTAATTCACACATCCAGGACGACATGATCAGCCAATTAGACGGCAGTGCAGAGACAGGAAGTGAGCAGGTAGCGGTGGCGTGGACGTGTGGCGCTCACACTCCGCTGGGTTTCACGCTGCCAAACCCCAACAGGAAGTCGTCCGTTGGAGGAGGAATCTAGATCCGGGTCGTTCAGACACTGTTTTACTTCTCCACTCCGCTATTTACATAATATGTCAATGGCCGTCGCAGAGTTTATTTGTTATGGTGCCTGAAAGCTTCACTTGTGGTTTCTTGTGTTTTGTGACCCTGGGACGAATGATTCAAACTGAAAATGTTTCTGTTCTGCGAAGAGAAGGGGGAAAAAAAATCTTTTGAAGACGCCGAAAAGAGAAAAAAAAAAGAGAAGTGAGAGCGAGTTGTTTTTTTGCCGACTCGACTGTTTGTGTAAGTTATAATTTCACATCAGAGTCAGGCCCAGTTTTACATTTCAGCAATTACAGAAACTACATGTGTGCCATGAACAGTCTCTATTGAGTCTGGGGAGAGGGGAGGTTGGGGTGGGGGGCTGGGGGGGGGGGCTCTCAGAGAGAACACAGGATTTTTCAGCCCATGTGTTTGTTTTCGCTCGTGTTATAAGTGAGGGCTCAAAAGACATATCAAATGTCCCACATAGCTGAGCCAAGGCCGTGTTCCTCCCCTCGCTAACACGCTCTCTCTCTCTCTCTCTCTCTCTCGCTCGCCCGCTCGCTCGCTCACATTCTCTCCCTGTTGCGACGCCTTAAGGCCTGAGCGGAGCAGGAAGCCAGCACAAGGGCTGGCATTCACTGTGTCTCAATGACACGCTTCATTATGGCAGGCGCATTACATGTCTCAGAGGCGTTGCTGGATCGGCAGTCACGAGAACGCGGACGCCATTTTGGCTCAAACATCTTTCCCCGGCCGGGCCTTTGATCTACACATGCTCTTTAAAAAAAAAAAAAAAAAAAAAGTGTTTATTTGTGTCTTCCCAAAAACGACGCTGGCAGAAGCCCAAAGCTACTTCATGGTGACGCAGTCGCCACTTCTTCCCATCTCAGCCTCCTTCCTCCTTCCTTCCCCGCCGCCCGGCTCCACCCAGGGGGCGGGTCCTCTTATTAACAGGGGTAATCTGTGCCTCTGGTATTGACGTTGTCTGCCGGCCAATCAAAATATTTGAAGGAAATGTTTATTTTCTTGAGCGAATCGTAGCAGCTGCTCGCCGGCCGCTCTGAATAAGACCATTTATGTGTAAGAATTTGCCATTGTGAGGAGCAGCGCAGGACCTCTGAGAGACCCACTGCTGATCTGGGCCTTTGCAGAGGAAGCAAAGATCTTACACATGCTCAGTCCCCAGCACCAGCCCCTCCCCCTTCCCCCCCGCCCCCCCTCCCCGCCTCTGGCATCCCTACACCGTCCTAATTGCCACAACAGGAGGTTAGAGGTTTACCGTGCTGCGGTATCTCACCAGCTGTGGGCAGAGTCATGTGATAACACACGGCTGTATGTATCATAAACACACTGTAAAAAATGATCCTGGCCAAAACTGGACTTTATGTTTTCAAATTACATGCAATTTTATGTTACAAGTTCACGGCTCTCATCAAAATACAAGTAAAGTCAGGTTCACTTATGTGAATAAATCAAATCATTTGATTGAATAAAGTGACATTTCCAATCAAATCCGTTTATTTTATACACGTTTAATTCTATTTAACCAAATGAGAAACACTTATCTCAAAGTGACCCTTTGTGAATTGAATTGAACTTTCAGATGCATGAAGTCAAGTAAAGAGGCAGCATCCTTTTTTACAGTGTGGTGATAAATGATTTCTCTGCATTGGAGGAAAAATAACTGCTTTAAAGTACTCGTTCAAAGTACTCGTGAGTGCCTCGTGTCTTGTAAGAACTGCACCGTCTCAGACCTGAGAGCAAACAAGCCCCCCTTAGAGTCCCGCCCCCTGCGGTGTGGCCCTGAAGTGTGAAGCAGTGGTCCCACGCGTTGGGCCAGCAGGTTCTCGAGCCTGTGAAACTCCTCTCTCGCTCTGACAGCTCCAGTCAGAGTAACCACTGCCTCAGCAGCGTCTCCCCACAAAGACCCAAAAATATCTGCCGTGAACCCATCAGCCATGTTATTCCACGGCTACTCGCACCCCGGTGAGAAAAGACACCCCCCCCCCCACCACCACCACC
>JAFBJT010107897.1:22029-38325 GCA_016785325.1 Chascanopsetta lugubris | reverse complement strand
GATGAGGTGGTGAGGCGGAGCTTGCTGAATTGAGGTCTGCATCAATGTCATTGCATTCCCATGCATTTATTGACATTTGCCAGAAATGGAAATCCATTTATTAGCTGCAAAGGTGATGAATGGTGTTGCATCCAGGAAATAAAGCTGTGGGTTGGCTCTTGGTGCCGTCACCTCATCCGTGGTACGTAACAGGTCAGCTCAGGTGTCAGTCAAGAGAACACGCCCTTGATTATATGTCATTTCAAACATCGATATGATAAAAATCAGCGAGTTAGAAGAAAACAACCTCCCGCACAGTTGTCACAGTAACACATGTGACTGATTGAGACCAAAACCAAAGTTTGCACCAGGCTTTAATCATGTTTTATTCACCTCTGAAGTTGATCATTTTAACATGGGAGTCTATGGGGAATGACAGCCTCGAGTGGCCACCCTGTGAACTGCAAGTTTTTCCTCATCCGTCAGCCCAGGAGTTCGCTGCTTGGTATTAGAATGAAACGATACCAAAAAAAAAATTCACAAGTTCCGTAAAAAGAGAAGCCAAAAGGAAACGTCTCGCTCGGTCGTTCGACAAAAAAAATGAGACATTACTTCTGGCTGCAAAGCACTTTTCCTTCTTGCATAATCAATAATCACCTCTGCAATAGTCTTGGGATATTTTTCACATTGTGAGAGTAGTCGAGTCATTTCAGCGGCAGACTCCGTCTGACGGATGCAGAGTTGGTACTCTGAACTCTGCTGCGTCACTGGCAAAATGAATCCATTAACGTCATCAAGCACAATTTGAACCAACATTGCAGCTGTTTGTGGCGACGTCCTTTCACCTCCTGCTTCACCAACATCCACTTCCGTTCTCACCGGGGTTGCAGGGCCACGCTGGTTCCAGTGTGTGAGAGCGTGTGCGTGTGTGTGTGTGTATGTGTGTGTGTATGTGTGTGTTTGTTGCGCTGTCGTGTGCTGTGAAATTCCTCTGCCAAAGAAAGTCCTCATTGACCCGCCTTCAGCAAACACGCTATGACAGTGTCCAGGGGAGACCCAACAGAGCACCGATTCAGCCGCTTGCAACTGGATCCCCCCGTCCTCACACAGAGCCCCCCCACCCCAACCCCCACCCCCACCCCCCCCACAGAGCGTCCTCCCAGGGCCAGGAAGGAAGGGAGCCCATCGCTTTCAAAGAGAACTTCCCCCCGTGTACCTGTTGGAGCGACGTCGGATGTGGGCTTTTGTTACCGCGGGTTCTAGCTCCAAGACAAGAGGGCCAATGTCCTCGCAGGCCTGGGGAGGACCGGAGAGGAAGATCTCCGATCTGGGGTGTAGAGTTTCATGGGGTTTGTAATGACCACTACAGCGACCTGTGGAAGCGGTTCTCAAGCTGCGGCCCTGGGACTGCCAAGTTTTCTTGAAGCCATGCCAGAAGAACAAGTTAAAGGACCATTGTGAAAAACTCTTATTTGGCTTTCTTCTCGAAAGACCGATACGGAGCGACACCAACTGCTCGCAAATCGATAGCTAGCATATTTGTAGCTTGAGGACGGGAACCTGCAAAATAACGTAGTTTAATGAACCTTGAAATGATGTTGTAGAGAAATAGGTCAGGCAGGTCATTGGGCCTTTTTCTGACCTGGTCGTTCATCCTGAGAGATCAGATCGCAGCAGCAACAGCTCCCATCGGATCTTGAGTTCTTCCGCTAACATGTGGCAGAGAAGTGTGTCCTCTAACGACTAATACACGGGCCAAACTTTTCGTCCAATCAGAACTTTATTTGAAACTCCTGTGTTTCATCCAATAGACCTCCGGTTTTAGATACATGCTGAAAGAAGTCATGCCCTGTTTTCCACATTTGAAGTCAGCTCTTGGGAAGCACGATAGAGTTTGAGTACTTTATTAAAGGTGCACATTTTGGGGTAAGTTGCAGCCAGTTGCGGCATTAAAGACATTGAGGGAGGATTGCGAAGCAGTTTGAAGTAAGAACTTTTTGTTATTGGAGAAGCAAAAAAATGTATATGACCCCATCTTGACACTGGTTTTTGGCCCCTGACAGATTTTTCGTGGGAAAGGCAAAGGATAGGTTTCTTTCATTTGCAATGATGGCAGACAAGCGAGTGAGTTATAGCCGTCAGCATTCACCCCTTGCAGTGAAACATAGCCTGTAGAGAGCCATGGAATAGTTCCAGATACGGTTTCTCTGAGGGTTTGCGGTTCTGATTTCCATGCTGGTGGTCCACCACCACCTGTGAAGACTCTAAGAGCCCATTTTAGAGTATTTGCCTTAGGGACTCGGCGCCTGAGGTCCAGAGCGCTCCAATTTTATCATGGATTTCCGACCTGACAGTAGTTCAACAACCGTCTTTCCAACCCAAGCAAAGAACTTCCACTCGACACAAAGGCCGAACCTGTGTTCTGTGGAAACAATGGATGAGCTCTGGCTTAGAGTTTTCTTTTTCCCTTTTAATTAGGGCTCATTTTTCTGAATGCCATGCTGCACCTTGTATTTAATGACTGGCAGGTGTGGAGCAGCCCTGAGACTGGACTGTGTGTTCATTCACCAGACCAGTGAGCGGTGGATAATGTGAGTTCGGCGTCTGCAGGAAACCGGGAGGATGTTCCTGAAGACAGACACCGTCGATATAACTAATGTCCCTATAGAACATCCATATGAATCATCTTTAGTTAATAAAGCAGCACCATGATTTATGGAGACCATTTGGGTGTAAGAGCGTAAGAGTTACAATGATTTACTCCTTTGAGTGTGGCTGTGAAAGACTTAAGGGGGATTATGGTCATTTTAAGCTGCCCGTCTGTCCAATACCATTTTTTACAACAGGCCTTAAAATATGAACAATAGCGCATGAATCCTTCCATGTCAAGCTCAGGCGATGAAAACTCCCGTCTTATAAACACACAGTCTTTTGTCTTACCCTCGTGTCTTGGGGAATTGGGGCCAGCTGAAGGCAGCAACCTCTGTCCCGGGCCCAGCTGGATCCAATAAGAGTGTGCCCTCTGCTCTGTTTACCCTTTCTATACATACAACAGGAAACCCAGGGAGAAGGTCTGTCCCTTCATGTTGTGTAACTTGACATTTTGAGTGATATAATGGACTTGTCGTCCATTATGGTGCGGCTATGGCATCAAAGGTGCTGTGTGTACGATTTTGGTCATTTTTGCTACTTATATAAAAAATTATAAAACAATTACCTGCCAACATTTTTATGAACCTATCGCCACCTATCGCCATGGGTTTTCATTCGTCCAGAGTGGACTTACTAAAGATCTTTTGAGTTTTAATGACAACTGAAGTCTGTCATAGGTTCCCCTGTCTGCTCAATGGAGTAAGGGTGATGGACGCAACATGCAACTTTGCCTCTAGATATCACCAAATCTTACACACTGCATCCACAGAACATGACAGGACAGTCGAGTTGTCACTCAAGAGGCCGCACCCTTATTTATTACCCTTATTTACCCTTATTTAAGATGTGTATATGGAGTTGTCAAAAATTGTAGTTTGCACATGTGATGACCAATACGTGCTAAGCTAATGCTGCATGTTACAGGTGCAGCAGTTTCTCCACTAAGACCTGTGCTGTCACCGTTTTTAAAAGTGCAGTGTGTAAGATTTGGAGACATCTAGAGGGGAAGTTGCATCCATCACCTCACCCTTCTGAACATGCAGGAGAACCTATGGTAGACTTCAGTTGTTATTAAAACTCAAAGACGTTTAGTACGTCCACTTTTTCTACTTTAAAACCCCGTAGAGAGGACCCGCTCCTCAAGTAAATATACATTAATGGGCTCATTTAAGGGTAATGGGGAGATTATAAATTCATGAAAATGTCAGTGCGTTATTGTTTGGTAATATTTTTAGAAGCGGCAGAAAGGACAGAAATCGTACACACTGCACCTTTAAGTTGATTCATTTGATATTTTCCTTGTGGTCACTGCTCTGTGAACAGCTATATGAGATTGCGATGCTGTAGTCATTCCTGTACAACCTGCCAAACATTCAGGATTCAGAAAACATTGTGAGTCAGAGCACAACACTGGAGTGATACAGGAAGCGATTCTCTTCTCACTCCTCCACACCAAAACGACAATCATCACAACAATTTGAAAAGTGCTTCCACACAACGTGTAAATCTTCCCGAAGGCCGTACAAAATGTGGTAATTATTTCCAATTCCTGATCCCGCGGAGCTACAGAAAGACAGGCGCCGGTGCCAAGTGGAAGGCATTGTTGCGGTGACATTTGAGCATGAGGATCAAACCGCTGATGAATAATCCATATTGAAAAGCTGCTCTTTCTGCCAAATGTCAAACAGCAGCGGGAGCCATTGTTCAAGGAGCGGATGCTAAAACTTTATTTTCCTCAGTGATCGAAACAGTGTGTGACATAATGAAGCGAGCGTGAACAGCGCAAATGAGTTGCAAGTGTCAACATTCCAAGGACGGAAGGACACTCTGCTTTCGGTTTGATATTCGAGTGTCTCCGTCTTGCCGGGAAAAAGTTTTTCAACTTGATGTTTCCATTTAAAAGTGCCTAACATCTGTGTGACAGCCTGATCACAGCTTTTAAAGGAGTCATGTTATGCTTTTTTTCTCCATCTTTTCCTGTGCTTTATTGGGTTGAATGGATGCTCTGTGTATGTAAGTCTGTCTTGTTATAAATGCCAATGCTCCACAGTGTTTCCTTTGCAGCAGAAAACACTTTCAGATGCTGCTGAAAGTGAAATGCCCCATCTTCAATTCTCATTCTTCTTCCTCCTAAACATGTTTACGTGACTGTGGTCCTCAGTCTGATACTTCTATTAGTGAGACTCCTCCTACGTCACATTCACTGAGGTTGGGACCAAGCGGCAACCTCTGGGGCTGACGGATAGGCCGATATGGGAAGTGGAAATACTTGCAGTTCACAGGGTGGCCACTTGAGGCAGTCATTCCCCTTAGACTCCCATGTTAAAATGGTCAACTTTAGAGGAGAATTTAACATGTTTAAAGCCTGGAACAACCTACAGGTTTGGTCTCAATCGGTATCAACTGTAGAATCAATTCAAACTCGCTTATATTTTATGTTATCGCAGTTTGAAATGATGCATAATTAAGGGGCGTGACCTCTTGAGTGCCACCCGAGTCGACCAGGCACGTTCTGTGGATGCTGCGACAGCAATCTGGGCCCAACCCCAGCTCTTCCTGTGTTCCACCTCTTTGCCCATTTTGGGATAAACCAGGAAGTAGGAGGAGTTAGGCCTCGGCAAGATGGCGACAAATGACCCGCCCACAATGAGCTACCCTGCCATGTCCATCTTTATGTACAGTCTATGGTCAGGACCCACACCCCACTGAATACTTTCAAGGAATTAATTTTAATATCGCTATATGCCACTGAAGTACTGCACTATAATTCAGAGAGCCAGATGTGGACTTTATGAGCAAGTGTACAAAATGTGCACTTTATTCCTATTGATCTCTGAGTGCATTTGGCTGCATCTTTATGACATCATACCTGGTCTATAAACAACCCCCCCTATTCTTGACAATAAAGGAGATCTGTTATGGAGAGGTCTCACTGCAGCGCCACATCGCACAGATCCTCTCTCATCCTCAGCCAGGCCCCGTCCACGCTCATCCTCCGCTCGAGTGCGCGCAGCCAACGTCAACTTCCTGCTCCCTCCTCACGCTCCACTGCAGGATGACGATCTTCATGCTCACTGCTGCTGTTGATTAAGAACACATCATGCTTTGACTGTGGGCATGTACCCGATTTCATCGTCTTAAATTGGCAATTAGGCGAATCTGACTGGCCTTGGACTGGGTTTTCTTGGACTGGTCAAGGTCCGTGAGTCACGTAGACAAACGAGACAAAACAAATGAGCCCGTGTGTGCCTGCAGTCAGAATTGATGCGATAGAAAGTTTGCTGTTCTGACGCGTGTTTGACGCCCCGGGGGCTTCTGTAAACATAAACACAGCACCTGTGTTTCTGCATGGAAGCTGGAAACTAGCTGACTGCACACAAACAAACACACGGCGCAGAATCTTCTCAGCCCAACCCCGTTCACGCAAACTAACAAATGATGAATTAGCGAGGCTCAGCATGTTTGTGTTTGACCGACCTGGTTACTTATATACAAACATATATCACTTATTTCACAGCCTTTTTCACTAACCATATTTTTTTTCTTTCTGTCCTCAGTTTCTCACCTTCCCTTATTTCCTGTCAATGCCAGCTCTTGACACAAGCCACGTAGGTGGTTGCCTAGTGCACCACCTGGTGGAGAGGTGGCACCCTAGGCGCCGAAAAAGCCAAACAATTGAAATAATTGATCAAATAAGATAAATAATAGTAATTACAAAGAATGTACAAATACAAATCTCCATTTAAAGGTGCGGTGTGTATGATTTTGGTCATTTTTGTCACTTCTAAAAAAAAATATTAACAAAATGATTACATACTGAAATTTTCATGAAATCATAATCACCAAAAAGTTTATTTTTTTTCCATTTGCCTAAAATGGGCCCATTAATGTATATTTACATGAGGAGCGGGTCCTCTCTATGGGGGCCGCCATGTTTTTACAGTAACCCAGAATGAACATACTAAACATATTTTGAGTTTGAATGAAAACGACCTGCATGCCCAGAAGGGTGAGGGTGAGGTGATGGATACAACATACAACTTCACCTCTCGATGTCAGCAAATCTTACACACTGCACCTTTGATTGACCTGGCCCTGAACCTACTGTAGGTTGTATTGCATCGTTTTGTATTCTTCAAACATATCACCTTTTTAGTATTCATATTGTGGGAGCTGCCAGGACTTTCTAAATATCTGCACAAAACCTGAGCAGGAACTCATTGTTATTGACATATGTTTTATTATTATCTATTTAATCACCAATTTGTCCATGTCTTTGTCCGTGGGAGGTGCCAAACCATAATCTCGCCAAGAGCACAAACACAGCCTGAGTCGGCTCCGTCTCCTGACCTTGGCAAATGTCCAATTTGTTGGTTGACTTGTATAACAAGCAGAAAGAGAGTTGCTATTTGCGTCACAGAGAGATGTGACGATATCTTTTTTGGCATCGTGGATTCTCAGATGCCCGTCGACTCACTCCTACTGTCAGAGTCTGTACCAGTATGCTTGTCATTCAGGTTGCACGCAAGTGCAGGACCTGCCTGCCTTCACTAAGGTCCAGGGTTGAGTCCAGGCTAAATGTAAGGCAGAGCCTCAGTCCCTTCCCATTGAGTAAATCCCTTCCGAAGTATCCTTCTTGCTTTTTTATCATTCTGTCTTTGCCCTCGACACACAACCAGGCTATTTTTCAAGAGTGACTGTTTGTTTTTCTGTCCACTACTTTGGGAAAAGAACTGATTTGCTATCAGAGGAAATAAAAGTGCTGTTCCTCTCTGCTTTTGTTGTACCTTGGCAGATGTATTTCCTTTGTAGGAGTAGATCCAGCCTTTCTTTCTGTTTTTCCCCCCTTACATTTTATATCTAGTGGCATTGTATAGTGAAAGTGAGGTGTATAGGGAACCAATTTAAATGCTGACGGTGTGAAAGATTGACTGTTACGTCTTTAGAGGAAGTCTGAATCACTGAACTTCCCAGGAGTGTGAATAACCATTGTTCACCGCATTTGTTTGGTCTCAGCTTTAAGTCACAGTCGAGAAACTGACTTCCCCAAAACTTTTCCAGCTCTGTTTTCACATCGTACTCGGAAACTTAGTCTCTGTATCTCAGAGCCTGAGATTCGTGCATGCTGGCTCTCAATTCTGAGAGAAATGATTCATAATATCATCTTCCCACTTGAAGTTGGCTGCCACAAATTCCAGGCAGTATCAGAGAGATTCCAGGCAGTATCAGAGAGAGACTTCCTCCAGAACAGGGATGTCAAACATATGGCCCGCTAGCAGGTGTGTCAAACTCATATGAGCTCAGGGACGACATACGCCCCGATACACCCCTTGAAGGGGGCCGGACCAGTCAAATCAATGCATAATAACCTACAAATGACAACTCAGAATTTTCACAGTAATGGAACTATCTTTTCACAAAACATTATGAACAAAACATTTCGCAAAGTCATCTCAAACTGGACCTTCTGGCGGGCCCGCTTTGGCCCACAGGCCATATTTTTGACACCCCTGCGCTAGAGGGTCCAGTCCAGCCCGTAAGATGATTCTGCAAAGTGTAATCATTACAGAGAAGACATTAACTACTATTTCAGAACTGTCCACTGGGGGTCTCACACAACGCTGTCAACCAAGCAGGGTGTTTTTGCCAGAGTTGCTTTGATTTTACCCATGCGGCCCTCTTGAGATCAAAGTGAGCAGTATGTGACCCCCTCTATTGAGATTAGTTTAGAGCCCAAACACTTAGAGAAAGCCATTGGAGCAGAGAGCACCTCGAGATGGCAATGGTTGATGAGGGATCCCTTCTGCAGGTGAAGCCTGGTCTTCGCTGCCCCACTCAGGCCAGGTGTATATAAGGGTGGAAACACTAGACACCCCGAGATACCTGCTGTTGATGGAAAAGGGTTCTAGCTACCACCATGTGGCCTTATATTCTGCATAAGTCCAACGATTGCTGCTAGCATCTCAGATGATTATCTCACCATTCAAAAGAGCAGTGTGTAAGATCTGTGTCCATTTTTGTCACTTCTATCTATAGAAATAAAAAATTAGCCCTTTTATATATATTCACATCAGGAGCGGGTCCTTCCTTCAGGGGCCGCCATGTTTTTACAATGGCCCAGAGTGGATATACTAAACATCTTTTGAGCTTTAATGACAACTAAAGTCTACCGTAGGTTCTCCTACATAGAAAGGTGAGGGTGAGTCGATGGATACAGCATGCAACTTCACCTCTAGATGTCACCAAATCGTACACTCTGCACCTTTAAGTGAAACTGTGCAAGAGCGGATACAGCACAGGTCTTAGTGGAGAAACTGAGTTTTTGAGTAAAGCTTGAAATTCCCAATACACAGAACTTCTAAGATTAAGGTCATGTTTTCAAATACAGATAATGTTAGCGAATGCACAACAAGGTCACTGAGCACAGCACAAAAACCCTATCAAAGCTTTTTCTCAGCTCCCTTAGCTTCTGCATTATCTCGACTACAAAAGAGGCTGTTGAGATCTTGGCGGATTAAGAGTCCAAAAGAAGCAAAGTTCCACTAGTTCCACTTACAAAATCCCACACATCTCATCAGCAAGGGCTTTTCGATAGCATGGAATGACATCGGAAAATACCAGACTGATCGGTTGATATGGCTTTGCTGTGCAGAGTTTTGAGTGTGCGACACCACGGCAGCACAAACACAGAGTTCGTCAGAGCAGGAGGACTTGTGCAGATGTAATCTTCAGGTGCACCAGTCTCATTTATCTGTCATCCTCCCCGGGGGCTTGGGAGAACGTCTTTATCGGGAGGCTCCGCGCAAAGGAATTCACAGAGATGAAATGTAGAGGGATTGGTTTTAGCAGAATGACTACTGGCAGCCCTACGAGGGGGAGATAATTACCACTTTGACAAGCTTTGATCACAGGTGCAGTTATTCTCAGGATGTCAGTGTTGATAGAACAATGCGATGACGGCCCCTGAAATTCAGCTGCCCTAGTTTTTGCTTTGCTCGTCCTCGGATTGTGAATAGAAGCTCTGTCTGACACATGGCGAGGGAGAGAACAACAAAATTAATGTAGTTGAGGTGGCTTCGCTGCCCATAACTCTCTTTTGATTTGTCGAAGTGGAGAGAGGGCTGCCGAAATGCTCCGAGAGGGGTGATAAAAATCTTGGATTAGTCACCCATGACCTGTAAACACTGTGGGTGGAATGAATCACCCCGAGTTTCTTTTTTGTTGAGAGGCAGAAAACGATGGGAGAGATCAGCCAGGCTGGTGTCAGTTTTAGCAAAGTAAGAGGTGTGGAGTCACAAGGGGTAACGCTGGTGGGAAGACAAACAAGAGGAGAAAAAACCCAAGGTGAAGACGTTAGAGAAGAAAGGTTTGCTTCATCGTAATCTCTTTGAAACTGCACCCGGACCGCCGAGCAAACACACCTCCTACGCCACCTGCCTGAGCTAAATTAAGAGGCAGCGTGTCTCCACTGGGGCCACCCAGTTGTAGGAAGGAAGAAATCCATGCGAGTGTGTGGCTACATGTGTGTTTGAAGGTCAAACCAGTCAAATGAGTCATTTTCCCTCAATGACCTCAGGATGTAAACAAAGAATCCTTTGAGTTCCGAGGTCGGTGCATTGCTCATCACGTACAACAAAGTGTTTCTCAAAGTGCATTCATCCGTTTCACCTCCTACTGTATCCTGCTCATCGGCCCTGCACTGATGTGCTAAGCTAAGCTAAGCTAAACTAAGCTAATCGTGGTGGCAATGACTTGATACTGAATGGACGGATAATCCATCAGAAGATAAGATATATTTCATCAAATTTAAAATCTCCCTGCACAGATTGCACATTTAGATTAAAGATGGAGTATTTCTACCCCCACTGTTCAAAAATTGGACCAATTGAATGTCCATCAAATGGGAGCTCCCACGTTGTTCTTGTTGTTGTTATTCAACCAATCTCGAATGTGATTGTTGTTGAAATGACTAAAAGAACCAAAACAATTTTTTAAAAGTTTTACATGCATTTGTCCATAATGGAGGAAGTCATTTTCCCTCCATGACCTCAGAATGTGAACAAAGAATCCTTTGAGTTCTGAGTGCAGCGCATTGCTCGTCACGTTCCGCGCGGTTCTCAAAGCGTATTCATCCTTGTTTCACCTCCTCCTGGATCCTGCTCATCAGCCCTGCACTGATGTTGTTCTCCTGGAGGCTCAGGTGCGTCAGAGGCGGGAGCTGCGTCCGGCACAGCAGCGCCCCCATGATGTCGTTCCCTCCCACATCGCTGATGCCATTCTTGTCCAGGTCCACCTGCTGCAGAATCGCGCTCTCCCTCAGCACGTCGGCCAGCAGCCGGACCCCGGGGTCTCCCAGGTTGTTCTCGTCCAAGATGATTTGAGTCAGCGAGGCGTTCGCCCTCAGACTGTCGAAGAATTCCTTCCACGCCGTCAGGTCGGCCGCACTGGTCTGCGCCAGCCCCAGGTACCGCAGATAGGAGTGGTACCTCAGGTACGACGCTAACAGCCTCACCCCTTCGCTGCCCAAGCCGTTTCCCCCGATATCCAGTTCCGTGAGCAGGAAGACCTGGATAGAGCTCCATCCGGTGGGCAGCTGCAGCAGCTGCTCAGGCGGTAGAAGCATCGCCTGTTGGATGGCAGCAGCTGCTGTCGCTGTTTGCTCCTGCAGCTCAGCAACTCCATTCAACAGGGTCAGCACACCATGGTCACGCAGTTTGTTTCCAAATAAGCTGGAGAGAGAGAGAGAGAGAGAGAGAGAGAGAGAGGGGGATTGGTAACCATGGAGATGAGTGTTGATGAAAACTGTTTACTTCAAAGGCTGGCACCTTGATGTGAAGTCTTCCCTCACTTTACATGTACATGAATATGTACAAGATATAACAAACACGTCTTTTCCACAGTGTCACATTCACAGTTATGATCTGCTTGATCTTCAGCTTCATCGTGTCTCATGGGAAAATGCTTCTTGTCTTGTTTGTCTTCCATGTTTTCTTTTCTTTGCTGTCATTGAGTCAGACATGTTCTATTCAAACACAGATCTGAGGAAGGAAGAGTTTGAACTGGTGCATGTGTGGGTATTGTTGAGATTTAAACATGCACTTTCATCATTGCTTTGTCAGAGCTCTCAACCATTAAATAAATATGTTGGATCTCTGGCACAACTTTAAAGAGATGGGTTGACATTTCGGGAGAAAACCCTTTAGATCAATACCAACCATGACGGTCTGTTGCGTATTATTCTTCAGCCAACAGCTTTTTCACTGAGACACAAGTACTACAAAACAAATATGATATTGAGTTTGTATAAGTCACAGGAAAAATATCAGAAAGTCATGTTCTTTGCTGGTAAATGGATGAGACCAGTATCCGCGGTGAGTTATGCTAAACTAAGCTACCAACAGATGATTTTTAGTGGCATCTGTGACAGCTCGTTGGGTGTGACTTAGCGTCGACACAAAAAGTAAGACGCACTTTAAAACCAAGGCAGTTGTCAAAGACCTGGTGGTGCAGTGGCTAGCAGAGCTCGCAAGTCCTAGAGTGGTGATAGAGACCTGGCTCAAGTGCGAGTTGGTGACAGGCTGTAATGTTGTTTGCTCACATCTTCTGAGATGTTACACGTTTGTCGGAGCTAGCTAACTAGCTAAAGATGCTACCAGCACTCAGGGCTAACAGCCGGGAAGCAATTAAACGTGTGTCACCCTAACCGGTCTTGGTATAGCGCAACGCAACTCACTTAACATATATGATGACAAACTGATAGAGACAACTGGGTATGTTTTTTAAGCACGTTCGCTCGTCAGCATTTAGAAGTGAAAGTAAACACAAATACGTATATTGGTGCAATGCACCTGTGATCAGTTCTCGCACAGAGGCGAATGCAACTCACTGTAGCCCTTTGATCTGAGGCTTGACCCTGAGGACGTCCAGCAGGATGTGAGAGCCGTAGGGCCCGATGAGGTTGAGGTTGAGGTTGAGCAGCGTGACCTCCGACGGGGTGGACTTCAGTGCCCCCGCCAGGCTGAGCAGATGTTCGTCCGTCAGGTCTGTGTTCCTCAGCACCAGCTGCTCCACCTCGTCAGATGTGCTCAGCACTGTCATCATGGCGTCAAGCTGCAGACACAAACCGTGACAAGGTTGCGGAAAGCACAGAATCTGAACTGTTGTTAGTGTTGGGCTTGATTCGCCACAGAGTGAGTCATCCGCAGAAAAGTTCTACCTCAATAGTTAAGGCATATCTCCGAAAGGTCACCTTTTCATTCATAATAAATGATTCTTATCCACTTTGGAGTTAATCCACTGGGCTTTTGGGAAGATTTGATCAGGCTGAGTGATGTAGAACCATGAAAAAGTATAGTTGGCACTGGAGATATTTTACAATAACACCAATACATTTATTTATTTTATTTTGAAAGAATTTTTCTCCCCCCGGTAATCCTGATGGGAATTGGTCTCCAAGACGAGGATTCAAAAAAAGTAGAGAAGGCATCCTTCTCATCTAACCTCCGCTTCACCTAAATCGCCAGAGTATTTGTAAATACAGAAATCCCATTATGGAAGAAAAATGGATTTTTTTACCTTACAGAACTGAAATAATCTCAGTTCGGGGAATGTAGAGTTCTGGCCTTTCAGCTGCTACGTACGTAAAAGTCCAAAATGTGTTCTTGTTGTTGGCCTAGAATGAGATGTGAGCAGGGCAGGTGCTGGAGGTCTGCAGAACACAGATGTGGAGTGCTGGTGGTGGGTGAGAGTCCATAGAGACATATGGTCTGGCCGGCAGCCATGTTCACTGTGCCACTTTGCTAGACCCTGAGGAATTTTCCAGGCATGGTTGGAAGCTCTTTCATCGTGATGGATACGATGAAGCCAAACGCCTGCCTGTTCCAGATAAACCTCCATGACCATTTGTTACGACCATTTGTGTATTAACCTCTCAAATATTCGAACAATGCCTCTGGTGTAGATCATAAACCATTAGGAACAGGTAGGTAGAGTGAGTCTGGAAAATGAATCCAGTGATGAACTGCGGGGGTGGCAGTGGCTCAGTAAGTTCGAGCAGTCGCCTTTGAAAGCAAAGGTCATGAGTTCGAATCTCACTCAGGCGATAAAAAAGGCCCTATGTGTACACTGGATAAATAGAAGATGGAATGACATGACATGACATGATGAACTGCATGCAAAATCTGATTTGATCAGCTGAAGACGTTTATGAGGACGTTACTCCTCGCTTTACATCACTGATAGCGGTTTTCTAATGGATTATGAAGGACGATACGCAGCGAGGCACGGATACCGTGTGACTGACAGCCAGTGCAGCCAGGCTCCGCCCCGTGCCTCGAAATATGGTCAATTCTGGTTGAATAGAAAAAAATCTAAGATGGCGCTGGACAAAATGCAAAACTGAAGTCAAAACAGCTTCACAGAAACCAACTCATGGTGCATTGGAACTATTTCCAGTAGTCTTAAAGGTGCAGTGGGTACGATTTCGGTCATTTTTGTAACTTATGGAAACATTACAAAACAATTACATACTGACATCTCATGAATTTATAATGTTTTATTTTTTCCCATTACCCTTTATGGAGCCCATTATTGTATATTTGCATGAGGAGCAGGTCTTCTGCGGGGGCCGCCATGTTTTTACAGTAGCCCATAGTGGATATATTAAACACCTCCCGAGTTTAATGACAACTGAAGTCTAACATAGGTTCTCCTGCATGTTCAGAAGGGTGAAGGTGAGGTGATGGATACAACATGCAACTGCACCTCTAGATGTCACCAAATCTTACACACTGCACCTTTAAGTTTTTTGAAAAGTAAGTGCTAGCGAGTGTGGCACTCTGGGATTTCATCCGTCCTCCACCTGAAGACCTGGATTTACTCTGTGAAACTCCTGTCGTCAATTGTATCGCTCACACACCTGAGCCTGCAGCTCTTGTTCCTTATCAGCAGTTTCCGTCTCTGGGCTCTGGCTGCGCCTGCTCTCTCTTTCCTCTGGTTCTTCATCCGGCTTCGGGACGGTGTCACTTTCTGCGCTGAGCTCCACGTCTGAGCCCGGAGCTCTGGGGTCCGATGACAGCCTCTTCTGGAGCCGGCGCCGCTCCAGGACTTTGGATACAGAGAGAGAGACAGAGAGAGAGAGAGAGAGAGAGAGAGAAAATCAAAAAACTCAAATGCAATAAAACTGTCTCTTCATAGGCCAGAGGAGCGCTCAGTGATATGAATACCCGCAGTTGATGTATGATTGTCAAAATCTACAATTCAGTTTGAGAACTCTGGCAAAAGAGTTCTGCTGCAGAGGGATTTCAACATGCCAGGATTCGCGTGTGTCTGTGAACCACGTCTGCATAACCCCTCCTGCTCATCATCATCCATCTTTCCTCTCCAGACAGACGCCGTTCGGCGCGTCGCTTTGTTGCAAACCCCTTCTGCTGAAGACTATTTTGTAAATCTCTTACAGCACCGGGGGGATTCCGGCTGGTTCCTACCATGCTGCGGTTTCCTCACTCACTGTTTGCCTTGAACCAGTTGTGTTTGTTTGGGCCTCGCTCCAGCGCGGCGCTCATTTCCACACATTCCGCATAGAAGTCCCTCAGTCTTTCCCCGGCTCTGGTTTTCCCATTTGATCCCAGCTCCTTCTGTTTCACTCCCGTTTGCTTAGTCAGTGCTTCCTCAACCTGCAATGAATCTTGGAGAAGAGAACCGCTTGTTCTTTCTCTCTCATTCAACCCACAAAGAATATTAAATGGAAATACCACATGCATCTTCCAAACACTGCTCACCAACAACTTTGCTCATCATGTTGAGGTTCAGCTGCTCTGTCGGCAGAGGCGCGACGTTGCTGGTTGCCTTCAGCTCTTCCCCGGCAGACGACACTCGGCCTGTCACCGTCGACCCCTGCGACACCTCATCCCTCTCTCCCTCGTCCTCTCGGTCGTTCCCCGCTCTCTTGCCTTTGTTCTCTTTCTGCTGACTCTTCTTTCGCTTTTTCTTGGACGTCTCTTTGGCGGCGGCGCGGTCCTCGCTGTCCGTCGACGCTTCGCCAACCTCCCCGACGTGTTTCCGCATCCTCCTCCTCCTGATCACCGATTTTGTCTCAGGCTTGGCCGGGACGAAAAGAGGGGACGACGGACATGACTCAGCTGTGCCTGGATCGGAGACACGTCGCGGCGCATGGTGTCGTAAATGAGTGAATGTGAAAGAAAATGATGAGTCATCTTTCGGCAGGAGAAGTCAGACGAGCGTTGTACCGTTGCCAGGGTTCTGTTTTAGCGGGAGAATTGAGGTCTTCTTCGCGTCGTTGTTCAGCTGCTGGCAGGAGCTGTATTTGTTTCGGAGACTTGTGCATCTGAGGAAAGATGAAAAACGCTTTTTCATCACGTCTTGTTGTTTCCTCCTCGACACTATTCCCTCATGTCATGCAATATGCATATTCCTTCTTTCTCTGTCAACCCTCTAATTCATTATACTATCTGCAGAGCAATGGCTTTACCCAATCCGCTTGGACTAATTTCTCATTTTACGCTGATGTCACGCCGTCCGTCTGTCTAACCTGTAACAGGGGATCCCGCCCGCCAGCCAGGCCAGTCTGAAGCAGCTCTTCCTGCCCTGCTGGAAGCCGGGAGCGTAGCGGTACTCACAGCAGGAGCTTATCCTTGCCACCATGAT